>JAQZBX010057670.1:0-17914 GCA_029593785.1 Cabassous unicinctus
TGAGGTGCAAATGTGTTTAATTTTGAGGAGATCCCATTTATCTGCTTTTTCTTTTGTTAGTCGTGCTTTCAGTTTAAAGTTTGAGAAACTACCACTTACCACAGGATTTGAAGATGTTTTCCTACATTTTCTTCTAGGAGTTTTATGATTGTCACTTTTGTATTTAGGTTCTTGATCCATTTTTAGTTAATTTTTGGATAAGGTGTGAGATAAAGGTCAGCTTTCTCTCTTTTGGATGTGGCGATCCAGTTCTCCCAGCACCATTTGAGTAGACTGTTCTGGCCCAGTTGGGTGGCCTTAACAGCCTTGCCAAAAATCACTTGACTGTAGATGTGATGGTCAATTTCTGAATTCTCGATTTGGTTCCATTGGTCAATCTGTTTGTCTTTATGACAGTACTATGCTGTCTTTATCACTGTAGCTAAGTATATGCTTTAAAGTCAGGAAGTGAGAATCCTCCAAATTCATTCTTCTCTAAGACATTTTTGACTACTCACGGCTCCTTTCCCTTCCAAATAAATTTGATAGTTGACTTTTCCATTTCTGCAAAAAAGGCTGTTGGGATTTTTTATTGGGATTGTGTTGAATCTGTAAATGATTTTGTGTAGAATTGACATCTTAATGATATATAGTTTTCCAGTCTATGAATACAGAATATCCTTCCATTTATTTAAGTCTTCTGTTTCTTTTAGCAATGTTTTGTGGTTTTCTGAATACAGGTCCTTTATGTCCTTGCTTTAGTTTATTCCTAAATATTTGACTCTTTCAGTTGCTGTTATAAATGGAATTTGTTTCCTTATGTCCTTTTCAGATTGCACATCAGTAGTGTATACAAATGCTACTAATTTTTTTCATATTATTCTTGCATTTCGACACTTTAGTAAACTAGTTTATTAGTTCTAGTAGATTTGTTGTGGATTTCCCAGGGTTTTCTAGATATAGGATCATATCATTAGTGAAGAGTGAAAGTTTTACTTCTTCCTTTCCTCTTTGGATGCCTTTATTTCTTTATCTAGAGTAATTTCTTTAGCTAGAACTTTTAGCACAATATTGAATAACAGTGTTGACAGTGGGCATCCTTTCTTTGTTCTGATCATAGAATGAGTTAAGTAGTGTTTTTACTCCTTCAAATTTTTAGAAGAGCTTAAGCAAGATTAATATTTGATCATCATTGAATTATTGGTAGAATTCACCTGTGAAGCCATCTGGTCCTGAGCTTTTCATCTTTGGGAGGTTTTTGATGACTGTTTCAATCACTTCACTTGTGATTAGTTTATTGAGGTCTTTAATTTCTTCTAGGTTTAGTTTAGATGGTTCATGTGTTTCTAGGAGTTTGTCCATCTTGTCTACATTGTCTAGTTTTTGGCATACACTTATTCATACTATCCTCACAATCTCTCTTATTTGTGTGTAATCAGTGGTAATACCCTCCCTCTCATTTCTGATTTTTTAAATTTTACTCTTCTCTCTTTTTTCTTTGTCAGTCTAGCTAAGGTTTGTTGATTTTGTTTGTCTTCTCAAAGAAACAAATTTTGGTTTTGTTGATTCTATTTTTTTTTCTCAATTTCATCTGTTTCTGCTCTGATCTTTAGTGTTTCTTTCTTTCTGCTTGGTTTCAGATTAGTTTGCTTTTCTTTTATTAGTTCCTCTAGTTGTGTAGTTAGATCTTCAATTTCAACTGATTCTTTTTTTAATGTAAACATTGAGGCCAATAAATCTCCCTTTCAGGACTGCCTTTGTAGTTTCCCATCGGTTTTAATATGTTGTGTTCTCATTTTCATTCGTCTCAAGATATTTGCTGAATTCTCTTGAAATTTCTTCTTTGACCCACTGATTACTTAAGTGTGTTGTTTAATCTCCATATATTTATGAATTTTCCCTTTTTCCATCCATTATTGATTTCCAGCTTCATTCTGGTATGATCAGAGACAGTATTTTGTATAATGTCTATATTTTAAAATTTATTGAGTCTTATATTGTAACCCAACGTATAGTCTAATTGTGGAAGGATCCAAGAGCCCTGGTAAAGAATGTTTTGGTTGGTGTAATGCCCTATAGATATCTGTTAAGTTTAGTTCATTTATCTTACTAGTCAAGCTTTCTG
This sequence comes from Cabassous unicinctus, assembly GCA_029593785.1. Lineage (NCBI taxonomy): Eukaryota > Metazoa > Chordata > Mammalia > Cingulata > Chlamyphoridae > Cabassous > Cabassous unicinctus. The sequence continues at coordinate 2,105 of JAQZBX010057670.1, forward strand.
CTTCTTTATTTATCCTCAGTCCAAATATTCTATCAAATACTGACAGTGGTGTATTGAAGTCCTCAACTATTATTGTAGGGACATCTATTTCTCTCTTCAGTTTTGCTGGTGTGTGCCTCATGTATAATGGGGCACCTAAGTTATGTGCATAAATATTTTGTATAGTTATTTCTTATTGGTGAATTCTCCTTTTATTACTATATAAAGACCTACTTCATACCTTATAATAGTTTTGCATATAAACTCTATTTTGTCCAATATTGGTATGGATACCCCAGCTCTTTTTTGGTTACTATTTGCATGGAATATCTTTTTCCAACCTATCAATTTTAACCTGGTTATGTCCTTATATCTGAAATGAGTCTCTTTGAGACAACATATAGATGGGTCATATTTTTTATCCATTCTATCAGTCTATGTCTTTTGATTGGGGAGTTTAAGCCATTAACATTCAAGGTTATTACAGTGAAGGCATTACAAACTTCAATTTTTTCCTTTGGCTTTCTGTTGTCGTATCTTACTATTGTATGTTGTTATGCCATTTAATTTATCCCCTTAATAGTCTTCATTTCTACATTCTTCTCTAAGTCTCTCTGTATTTTGTTCTGTCCAGAGCCGAGATTCAATGCAGGGTCTGTGGGTAGAATTCACTCAAGAGAATGTACGGAAGAGTTCATCTTTGATTTCTTTAGCAATGTTTTGTAGTTTGTGCATGTCCTTTACATCACTGGTTAGATTTATTCCTAGAGATTTCATTCTTTTAGTTGCTATTTTGAATGTTTTTTTCCGGCCTTGATTTCTTCTTCTGTTTGTTCTTTACTTGTGTATAGACATAGTACTGATTTTTGATGTTGATTTTGAACCCTGCCACTTTGCTCAATTCGATTATTAGCTCTAAAACTTTGTTATTGTGCTTTCAGGATTTTCCATATATAGGATGATATCATCTGTAAATAGAGAAAAAAATTATTCTTCCTTTCCAATTTGGGTGCCTTTTAATTCTTTTTCTGGCATAATTCCTCTGGCAAGCCTTTCCAACACAATGTTAAATACTAGTGTTAACAGTGGGTATACATGTCTTGTTTTTAATCATAGAGATAAAGCTTTCAGTCATTCATCACTAAGTGGGATGTTAGGTGTGTGCTTTTTGTTATGTCCTTTATTACACTGGGGAAGTTTCCTTCTATTACTAGTGTTCTAAGTGTTTTTATCAAGAACGGATGAAATATTTTGTCAAATGCCTTTTTTTTTGATCAAGTGAGATGATCATGAGCTTTTTCTATATATTCTGATAATGTGGTTTATTTCATTAATTTATTTTTTATGTTGGAACTACCTTTCATACCAGGGATAAATCCCTGGTATGTGATTCAGGGCATGTGAATCTTTTAATGTGCTGTTGGATTCCATTTGGTAGTATTTTGTTTATGATTTTTGTGTCTAAATTCATAAGAGATATTGGTCTGTAGTTTTCTTGTGTTATCTTTATCTGGCTTTGGTATGAGAAATATATTTGCTTTGTGGAACAAATTAATGAGTGTTTCTTCCTGTTCAATACTTTGGAAGAATTTGAGCAGAAATGGAGTTAGGTCTTTTTGGAAGTTGGTAGAATTCTCCTGTGAAGCCATCTAGTCCTAGGATTTTCTTAATTAAGAGGTTTTTACTAATTCAAAATCTTCACTAGTGATTGGTTTGTTGATATCCTCTATTCCACTTTGAAACAATTTAGGAACTATGTGTCTTTCTAAGAAGTTGTCTATTTCATATAGGTTATCTAATTTATTGTTATATATTTAGTTATGGAATCTTTTATTTCAGCGAGATCAGTAGTACTGTCTCTCTCTTCATTTTTGATTTTCATTTTTTCTAACCTTTTTCTTTTTTTACTTATCAGCATAGATAATGATTTATTGATTTTCTTGATATTTTCAAAGAACCACCTTTTGGTATTGTTGATTCTCTCTACTGTTTTATTGTTTACAATTTCATTTATATCCAGTCTAATATTTCTTTCTTTCCTTCTGCTCACTTTGGGCTTACTTTGCTCTTCTTTTTCTATTTCCTACAGTTTTGAGATTAGGTCTCTGATTTGAAGTCATTTTTCTGTGCTTTTTAAAATTTTGCTTTCTTTCACGCGGTTTGAATATTTTATTAAAAAATTTATTATTTGTGTCAATGTTACAAACTATGTAGTTTAACACCTACAATAACAATAACTCTGCTTTAGCCAGTGGTTACTATTTCTCCTCCATTTTTTTCATTGCTTTTTGTTTTTATTTTTTTATTAAATTATGAACTTACAAAACAATCATGCATTATGCACAAAATTCCCATACATCATACCTCCACCAACAGATTACATTATTGTGGAACTTTTGTTACAGATTATTAAAGAGTATGATCAGACTATTACCACTAACCATGGTCTATATTGTGCACTTGGTACATTCTTTCAATGCACCCCCCTATTATTAACACCATGCATTAGAGTATACATTTGTTATAGTTCATGAGAGAACACTCTCATATTTTAACCAGTCCATCTTCCATTAATGGTTCACTGTTTTATACAGTCCCATACGTTGTCCATTCTATCCAAAGTGTATGCTCAATGGCTCTCACTTTCATCACTAGGGTTGCACAGTTATTTCGCCAGTAAACCTTTGAATGTTTTCCTTAGTCCAAAAGAAAAAATCCCATACAACTTTATTATTGACTCAGCATTGATGTAGTATCTTCTTTGTCACTGAAGCAAGAATATTACAATATTGCTGCTTACTGCAGTCCATATGTTACATTAATTGTATTTTTCCCATACATAACTTTATTTTTACCACCTTGTAATAGTGACGTACATTTGTTCTAGTTCATAGAAGAACATTCTTGCATTTGAATTATTAATCACAATCCTCCTCCACCCCAGTTTCACTATATTGTTTGATTCCTAGATTATTCTCTAGCTCTCTTTCAAATTGACATTTGCATCCCTAGACTACCTCCTTCAGACACAATACCATTTATAAATCAGCTGTGTTAGTTAACTCACTATAATGTGTTGCCATTAACTCTATCCATTTCCACACACTTACAGTCAAGCTAATTGAAAATTCTAAATACATTAAGCATCAGTCCCCCTTCTTAGTCCTCATTCTAGCTCCTAGTCAACTATTGTCTAGGTTTTTACTCCATGTGTTTATTTTTTATATTTAGTTCATTTTAGTGAGACAGTAAAATATTTGTCCTTTTGAGTATGGCTTATTTTCAGTTACTGTAATGTCCTCCAGTTTCATCCATGTTATCATATGTGCCCCAAGTTCATTTCTTCTTACAGTAGTAAAGTATTCTATTGTATATATATACTATATTTTGTTTATCAATTCATTGGGTATTAGGCATTTGTGTTATTTCCATCTTTTGACACTTGTGCATAATGCCACTATGAACATCGATGTGCAAATGTCTGTTTGCATCACTGTCTTCCATTCTTCTGGATATATGCCTATTAGAGGGATTGCAGGATCATAGTGCCGTTCTATATTTAGATTCTTGAGGAACCGCCAACCTGTCTTCCATAGAGATTGCACAATTGTACATTCCCATCAATAGTAAAGGAACATTCCTATTTCACCATATCCTCTCCAACTTTCTTGTTTTCTGATTCTTGAATAATGGCCCTTCTATGAGGCATGAGATGGTATCTCATTGTAGTTTTGCTTTGCATTTCCCTGATAGCTAAAAATAGATATTGAGAATTTTTTCCTGTGCATTTTCATATTTGTATTTCCTCTTGGGGGAAATGTCTATTGAAGTCTTTTATCCATTTTTTAAACTGGAGTGCTTGCTCTTTTATTGTTGAGTTGTATGATCTCTTTATATTGCGTGGAAATCAAACACTTATCAGATATGAGTTTCAAAATATTTTCTCCCATTGAAAGGGTTACCTTTTTACGGTTTGCCAAAGTCCTTTGAAGCACAAAAGTGTTTAAATTTGAGGTCCCATTTGTCCATTTCTTCTTTTGTTCCTCATCTTTGGGTGTAACCACGTCCCACCATGTCTTGAAGATGTTTCACTACATTTTCTTCTAGAAGTTTTATGGTTCTCGCTTTTAGATTTAATAAAATATTTGATACATTTTGATTCAAATTTTTTAAATAAGGTGTGAGGTAGGGGTACTTTTTCTTTTGTTTGGATATGGATATCCCATTCTCCCACCACCATTTGTTGAATGGGCTGTTCGGACACATCTGGGTGACTTTGACAGCCTTGTCAAAAATCATTTGACCATAGATGTGAGGGTCTGTTTCTGAACCATTAATTTAGTTCCATTATTCCATATATCCATCTTTATGCCAGTACCATTTTGATTTTACCCCTGTAGCTAGGTAATATGATTTAAAGTCTGAAAGTGAGGGTACTCAAACTTCATTTTTCCTTTTTTAGATGTTTCTGGCTATTTGGAACATGTTGCCTTCCAAATACTTCTGAAAATTGGGTTTTCCATTTCTTTTAACAAAGGCTGGTAGAATTTTTATTGGGATTGCAATGAATCTGTATATCAATTTAGGAAGAATTGACATCTTAATGATGCTTAGTCTTCCCATGTAATGTTCTTCCATTTATTTATGTCTTCTTTGATTTCTTTTAACAATGATTTTTAGTTTTCTGAATACAAGTGCTTTATGTCCTTGGTTAAGTTTATTCCTAAATACTCGATTATTTGTAGCTATTGTAAATGGAATTTTTTCCCGGACTTCCTCCTCAGATTGCTCATTACTAGTGTATAAAAACGACGGATTTTTGCATATTAATCTTGTTTCCTGCTGCTCTCCTTAATTCATTTATTAGCTCTAGTAGCTTTTTTGTAGATTTTTTCAGGATTTTCTACGTATAGGAGTAGATAACCTCTAAATATCAAAACTTTACTTCTTCCTTTCCAATCTGGATTCCTTTTATTTATTTATTTTTTCTTGTTTTATTGTTCTACCTAGAACTTCCAGCACTATATTGAACAACAGTTGATAGTAGGCATCCTTGTCTTGTTCCTGATCTCAACCAGAAAGCTTTCCTTCTTTCACCAGTGAGTACAATGTTAGCTGTGTTTCTTCATATGTGGCCTTTATCATATTGAGAAAGTTTCCTTCAATTCCTATCTTTTGAGGTGTTTTTATCAAGACAGGGTGCTAGATTTTGTCAAATGCCTTTTCTGTGTCAATTGAGATGATTATGTGGTTTTTCATTTTTGGATTTATTCATGTGGTGTATTATGCTGATTGATTTTCTTGTGTTAAACCACCTTTGCATGCCTGGGATAATGCCCACTTGATAATGGTGAAAAATTCTTGTAATATATTGTTGTATTCAATTAGAAAAATTTTTTGAGGATTTTTGTATCCATATTCATTAGGGAAATAAGTCCTTATTTCCCTTGTGATTTTCTCTTTAACTCATTGGGTGTTTAAGAGTGTGTTGTTTACCTGGGTGAGTCCAATGAACAGCAGAGTAGGTGTTGCAAGTTTATTGAGATTCAGTGCCCAACTGGCACATGGACAGCCCAAAGATTTAAGTCTCTTGGATATGCACTTATCAACTCTAGTGCTAACTATAGGTTCAAATAGAAGGGGTAGTAGAGCCATGTGTAGGGAAACCACACCTGAGTCCAACTTTGTCACACTGGGGAGCATAAATTCCAATGTAGGGCCCACTGGTAGGGGGCCAAACTCCTGAGCTGTCAGCCCTCCCTATAGTGTCTGGCTATCTCCAGAGCCCTCAGGAGTACCATGATTTGAGGCAATATTTACTTTGGCAGTCAATGAAATCCTGCTGAAGTGTGCATACGCATAACCTCTGGAATGACCTCCCAACTCACTTTGAAGTCTCTTAGCCATATAACCTCCTTTGTCTTTACAATTTTGGTCAAGATCTTCTTCCAGTTGCATTGCTGTTTGGTGATTTGTAGGACTCCCTTGGTGCTAAGAAGGCTTATCCCCAGGAGTCATGTTCCATGCTGTGGGAAAAGTAATGCATTTATATGCTGAGTTTGGCTTACATAGAGACCACATTTAAGCAACATGGAGGCTTTACCTCATGAAAGGCATCCTATAATACTATGCTAAGTTTCTATTTCAAAAGTAAATCTTCATAAGTACAGTTTTCAATATCAAGGAATTTTCACATATTTTAAATTTCCATTGCTCCCTCTGTTATTGATGTCTAGCTTCATTCTATTTGTTAGGAGAATACATTGTATGATTTCAACATTTTTTAATTTATTGAGACTTGGTTTGTGACCATGTAGTTCATCAATGTATTGATGACCATGTAGTTCATCAATGTCCACTCGAGAAGAATGTGTATTCTATTCTTGTTGGGTGCAGTGTTCTATTTATTTGTGTGAGGTCTAGTTGGTTTAGTGTGTCTTTGAAGTTCTGTACTTCCTTATTGATCTTCTGACTAGATGTTCTATCCATTATTGATACTGGTGTGTGAAAGTCTCCTACTATGAATGGAGAACCATCAATTGTTTCCTTCAAATCTGTCAGTATTTGCTTCCTATATTTGGTGGCTCAGCTGTTAGGTAAATAGACATTTATAATTGTTACATCTTCTTGTTGAAATGTCCCATTTATCAGTATGTAATGACCATCTTTATACCTTGGAACTGTTTTTGACTTAAGGTCTATTTTTATCATATATTATTACAACCACCCCAGGTCTCTTTGGGTTACTAGTTGCATGGTATATTTTCTTCCATCCATTTGCCCTCAACCTACTTGTGTTTTGGATTTACAGTGAGCCTCTGGCTGACAAGATATAGTTGAGTCATGCTTTTTTATTCGTTCTGCCAATATCTGCCATTTGACTAGAGAGTTTAATCCATTTATATTTAAAGTCATCACTGATAATACAGATCTTTCTTCTGTTATTTTGTTATTTATCCTTTATAAGTCTTATACCTTTTGTGTCCCTCATGTCTGTGAATGCTTACTTTTATATTTATTTGCTTTCTTGTGTTGTATCATACTGAATGCCTTCACCTTATATCTGAATATATTTTTCATTTCTTTTCCTTGGGTTCCATGAGGTTAAAACTTAACATCCTAATCATATAACATCCATTTTTCATCACTGAGCTAGTCTGTGAGTGGGCTCCATGGTGGCCTGCTGTGAGAGGGTGGGATGGGTTTCATAGCCACTGTGCAGAGAGAAGCATTCCCTGTTCTTTACTGTAATTTATCAGCTTTTTTCTCCTGCTCTTCTCTGGATGTTGTTGCGTGTTCTTCTCACCTTTGGGGTTTTGAAATAGTTGTTTCAGACAGTTCCTGTCTGGTTAATTGCAGTTTTGATAGAAGTATTGAGTACTGGAGCTCCCTACTATGCCGTCTTCCCCAGAAGCCTGCCCCATTTCTTTTTACTGACCCTAGAATCTGTGTATCTGTAGTGATAAGCATATAAATATATATACCTGCATCAAAAATCAAATAACTAAATATGTATGCTTTTTGCTCAGCTCTCTTCTGTTCCAATGATCTATTCATCTATTTTGATGCAAATACTTTCTTGAGTATAGTAATTTTATAAGTCTTTAAATCATGTAGTGTATGTTCTTTAAATGTATTCTTTCTCAAATTTGTTTGTACTCTTTTGCATCCTTCACATCCTTTCTATTTGAATATGAATTTTTGAATCCGTTTTCAACTTTTACAGAAAAATGTGTTTCTGTTTTGATAGGGGTTGTCTCTGTGTCAAATTTTTCAAATTTGGTGAAAATTGAGATCATAACAATATGAGTCTTCTGAAGCAAGAACATTGTATGTTTCTCCATTTATTTAGGTCTTATTTAGTTTCCCTGAGCTATGTTTTGTTGCCTTCTGTGTACATATCTTCTCATCCTTTTGGCATATTAACACTAAGAGTTTCATAAATTGGACACATTTGTAAGTGATATTTCAGAAATATTTCAATCTTCATTGTTTGTTGCTAGTATATAGAAATAAAATTGATTTTTGCATATTGTTCTTGTATCTTACAAATTTTTCAGATTCCCTTGTTATTTTACACAGATAATTAATTATGTGCCATGAGAATAAGGAAAATTTTATATTCTTCTTTCCTCTTTGCCTGCCAGCCATTTTTTTCCCTACCTTATTTCATGGGCTAGAACCTCCAATTCAAGACTAATTAGAAGTGGTGAGTGAGAACACCTTGTCTTAATCCTGCTCTTGAAAGAAAGCATCCCATTTTTCAATATTAAATATGGCATTAACTTTAAGTATTTCATAAATAGCCTTTATCACTTTGAAGATGTTTATTCTTTTTTAATTGGATCTTTTTTTTTGAAGGTTTTTGCTTTTATTTCCTAGTTTTCTGAGGATTTTTATCAGGAATAGATGTTGAATTGTGTGATTCTCTTGAAATTACTGAGATGGTCACCTGTTTTTCCTCCTTTTTAGATTGTTAATGTGGTATAACAATAGTTTCATGTTCTTTGTGGATCCCAGAAAATTTTAAACCAACCTTGCATACCTGGAATAAGCCTCAGTCAAGAAGTATAATCCATTTTGAATATTATTGGATTTGATTTGTTAATTTTTAATAAGAATTTTTAATATTTATATTCATGAACTCTATTATAATACATTAAAATGTATTATAATACAATTTTTCTTTATTTGTGATATCTTTGTCTGAATTAAAGTAATGCTATTAAAGAAGTGATATGGGAAGTATTCTCATCTTTTCAGTATTCTGGAAGAGACTGTGTAGAATGGGTACTATTCCTCTTAATATCTAGTAAAATTCACTAGTGAAGCCATCAATACATAGATATTCTTTTGGGGCAGGTTTATACTTACAAATTTCATAAGTTTAGTAGATATAGGGCTTCTTATTTTATATATTTCTTATGGAGTAAGCTTTGGTAATTTGTATTTTTCAAGGAATTTGTCAGTTTTATGTGAGTTGTCAAGTTTTTTTGGCATAAATTGGTTTCAAGCACATGCATTGATCAGTACTCAACTGAAGACTGAAAAAGGCCTTTATTTAGATCACTGGTATTCTCACAGTGTCCAGATCTCTTTCTTTTGTACTTTTTACTGTGAACTCTAGCAACCTTGACCTCTCAGGACTCTCAACGTTGTCTCCTCAACTTATAAGACTACTTTGAAGCCAGTGGAGATTCTTAGGGAGGGAAATTCAATTCCACAACTTGATGAGACTGTGGCAAGAACAAATTATAGAACAGCATGTGGAGAAATATTGCTGTAGCCATCTTTGAAAAATGCATCTGCTACTCCAAGCCATAGGAGAAATACTTCCTCAGGGGTCTGAAAGTTTGAGTTGAAGGGCCTATCTATTTCTTAGAAAGCTTGCACCTAAAGATGTGTAGAAAGCTTGCACCTAAAATGTATTCAGAGAGGTTTCCAGCTCCTCCATAACTCATGATAGTTCAGAGAGTTCAATACATTTTCTAGGTCTGTGCTGTTTGATATGATAGTCAGTTGTCACATGTGGCTACTCAAATTTAGATACAATTAAATAAAATAAAAAATTCAGTTCCTTAGTTCCACCAGCCACATTTCAAGTACTTGATAGACATGTCTATTAGTGGCTAGCATATTGGACAGCATAGATATAGATTATTCCCACTATCAGAGAAAGTCTTATTAGCTAGTGCTATCACACCAGATAGTGATAGGCTAAATCAATAGTCACAGAGTTAGCTGTTTTTCAAGAGAAAGTGATGATGTCATTTTGTGCGATATAGGACTAGCAGAAGTTTGCAAAATCAGATCTTTTAGCTAAAAGAAACCTAAATTTTGTATTGTCAGTCTTGGAGTTAAAATATATGAGAACAGTGAAGGAAATTGAGGAATGGTTATGAAATTGACCTTAGTCCAAGGAAATATTGAGCTACAGGGAAGTCAGAGGTCTTGGAACTGAATGTATTGAAGGGATTGCTGTAGGGGAAGTAGTACCATGAGCCACGAGTGGGCTTTGTCACTCTTAGAAACAGTTATCCCAAGGACTTAGACCACATTCTCTCCACTGATGTTCCTGCATATTTGTTATAGGAGCATCATTGTCCTAATATTTAGTTTTCCATGTATTCGTATTAAATTGTACTCAATTCAATTTTTAACTCCCTTTTAAGGAAATTTGGAGTTGTGCTATATTTCTCAATCTTTTTTCCCCTACTTCTAACTCCATTTTATAAATCATTAGACGTACAGCATTATTTTGATATTCTGTGACAATAATTGTGTTTTATCACTCTTATAACATGCAATGAAAAGATAATTACATTTTTATAATAAAATTTTTGTATTGAATGAGGTAATATAATTTTTTAAATAATTTGGCCCTACAAATGACTTTGTATATATTTTTATATATGTATTTTAAGACTACCTTTTGCAGTTTTTACAACATGAATGTTGTATAATGATATTACATATAGACATTAGACACACATAAGAGCAGATTTGAAATTCTCAAAGACAGGATTAGTGATTTCAAAACAGAACATCTGAACTGGAAAAGACAGGAGAACAGAAAGCAAAGAGAATGGAAAAAATGGAACAGGGTCTCAGGGAATTGCGTGACAACACAAAACATACAAATATGTGCATTATCAGTATCCCAGATGGAGAAGAGAATTTTAAAGGGGCAGAAAGACTTATTGAGGAAATAATGACCCCAAAACTTCCCAAGCCTTATGAAAGACATAAATATCAGAATCCAAGGAGGACAATGCACCCCAAACAGAATAAATCCAAATAGACTTAACCAGAGACATCTACTTTTCAGAATGACAAATATCAGAGCTAGAGGATTCTGAAGTCAGCAAGAGAAAAGCAAAGCACCAAATACAAGAGAACCTTAATAAGATTAAGTACTGACTTCTCATCATAAACCATGGGGGAGAGAAGAAAGTGGCTTTATATATTTAAATTACCAGAAGAGGAAAACTGCCAGCCAAGAATTCTGTATCTGCCAAGACTGTCCTTCAAAAATGAAGGTGAGTTCAAAGTCTTCAGACCATAAAACTGATAGAATATGTAACCAAAAGACCAGAATTACAAGAGATACTAAAGGGAGTGCTGCAGCTTGAAAGGAAAAAAACAAGGGTGAGAGAATTAAAAAGGAGTGTAGAAATGAAAATTATTAGGAGGGGTAAATTAAAGGGTAAAAGGACAGACAATTGTACAATATGAGAAAAGAAAGCCGAAGGCAAAATGATGAAGTAAGTAATGCCTTTAGAGTAATCAGAAAAAAAATTCCATTTATAATAGTGAATAAAGCAATCAAATATTTAGGTATAAACTTAACAAAGGACATAAAGGTCCTGTATTCAGAAAACAACAAAACTGCTAAAGAAACCAAATAAGATGTAAACAAATGAAAAGACATACCGTGTTCATGGATTGGAAGACTAAATATTCTTAAGATGTCAATTCTACCAAAACTAATGTAAAAATTCAATGCAATCCCAATAAAAATTCCAGTAGCCTTTTTTGCAGAAATTGAAAAGCCAATAATCAAATTTATCTGGAAGTGTAAGAGGCCCTGAATAGTGAAAATTGTCTTAAAAAAGAAAAATGAATTTGGAGGATTCTCTCTTCCTGATTTTAGGGATTTTACTTAGTTACAGTGGTTAAAACAGCATGGTACTGGCATAAAGACAACAGATTGTCCAATGGAACTAAATTTCGAACTCAGAAAAAGATCCTCACATCTACAGTCAAGTTGTTTTTGACAAGGCTGTTAAGTCCACCCTGCTGGAACAGAATAGTCTGTTCAGGAAATGGTGCTGGGAGAACTGCATAGCGATATTCAAAAGAAAGAAGGAAGAGACCTATTTCACATTTTATCCAAAAATTAACTCAAAATGGATCAAGGATCTAGATATAAAAAAATCAACCATAAATCTCCTAGAAAAAAAACATAGGAAAACATCTTCAAATTGTGGTAGGCAGTAGTTTCTTAAAACTTACACCCAAAGCACGAGCACCAAAAGAAAAAACAATAGATAAATGGAGTGTCCTCAAATTTAAACAGTATTGCACCTGCAAGGACTTTGTCAAAAATGTGAAGAAGCAGCTGACTTAATGGGAAAAAATATTTGGCAATCACATATCCAATAAGGAATTAATATCCATGATATATAAAGAGATCAGACAACTCAACAATAAAAAGACAAACTATCCAATTAAGAAATGAGCAAAATAGTTGAAAAGACAGTTGTCCAAAGAAGAAATACAAATGGCAAAGAAACATGAAAAAATGTTCAACATCACTAGTGACCATGGAAATGCAAATAAAAACTACAATAAGATATCATTTCACTCCTATTGGAATGGCCGCTATTAAAAAGTTAGAAAACTAAATGTTGGAGAGGATATGGAGAGATAGGAACCCTTATTACCTGTTGGTGGGAATGTAAGATAATATAGCCACTGTGGATGACTGTTTGGCAGTTCTTAAGGAATTTGAATATAGACTTGCCATGTGACCCAGCAATACCATTGCTAGCTATATATCCTGATGATCTGAGTGACAAGGACAGACATCTGCACACAGATGCTCATAGTGGTGTTATTCGTGATTGCCAAAAGTTGGAAACAACCCAGGTGTCCATCAACTGATGAATGGATAAACAAATTGTGGTGTATACGTATGATGGATTATTATGCAGCTTTAAGAAGAAATGTAGTCGTGAAGCACATGACAACATGGATCAACCTGGAGGACATTTTGTTGAGTAAAGCAAGCCAGGTACGAAAGGACAAATATTGTATGATTGCACTATTATGAAGTAAACATATTATGTAAACTCATGGAATTAATTAGAATATAGGTCACCAGATAATAGACTAGGTAGAGAATGGAAAACTGCTGGTTAATCTGTGCAGAATTGGTTTAAAGATTGTTTGTAAACCTTTGGAAATGAATGGAAATGGTGTGAGCACATGCTGTTTGTGACTAGCAGAACTATTATATGGTTTGACAGTAGTTAAAAGAGAAAGCCTAAGGACATTTTTTACTAGGAAAGCTAAAAAAATGTACATGGGATTTTATAACATAGTGAAACATCATGTAAAATATGAATATGGGTGATTTTGCATATTTAAGACAATTTTTAGAAAATATAAATCCAAATACTTTAGAGAGAAGGAAACAGGATAGCAAGTATGTATGGCAGGGGAAGCATAGAGATTGAGGTTTGATGAGTTGTGTTTGTTTGTTTGTTTGGTTTTTGTTTTTTTAATATTATTATTATTACTGTAATACTAAAGATGCTTTAAAAATGATTGGAGTGATGAATGAACAATTATGTGATTATACCAAATACCACTGGTTGCACACTTTGAATGGATTTTGCTTTATTAATATGTATTAGTAAAAGAGTTTTTTTAAAAAAACAAACAAAGCCTATAAATTTCCTGGACATATTTCCATAATTTGAATACCATAGCTCCATCCCAAATTGCCTTTTGCTAACTTTCCTGGTACCTAAATTCACCCCTCCAGGGCACATTATCCTTCTTACTCTTGATGCTGTTGAGTAATCTCAATAGCATAGATTTTGACCCCCTGCTTCTAGAGAATTTGGTTTGTATATGGGTGATGCTAGCTACTCAAATCATGGAGAGCGTAAGTCACATTCTCATATTGAGTTTTACTATTAACACACCCAATATATTAATACTTATTTCACTTCTGGTTATATATTTTTATTTTTTCAGAAACCATAAGGTAACCTACAACAAATTAGCTTCGTCAAATAATTCAAATTTCATTCATCCCCTTTAGTTATTTTACAAATTTTCTAGCTTAGAATATATTTAGACAAAAGTCCATGATGGTAAATAGTAGTTTGTCAGACAATATTTTTATCAGTGACAGAAAGTGACAACACTGAGGATACAAGTAAGAATCATTAAATCTTCACTTTTCTTCTTAATAATGAGTATATGACTTCTGAAAGTAGAGATGGATGTACAAGTGAAGACTCAGCTAAATTTGTGTCCTGAAATGTTCCAGTCTTTGGTTCTTTGGCACTAATTTAATGAATCTATAAGCTAATCTTATGAGTAATTTAAAAAATATATAATTACAGAAGCTGTATGCTTACATAAAAATCATGCAGAATATAGTTTCCATACACCCCCCTGTCCAGGTTTTTCTATTATTAACATTTTACTTTAGTGTGGTACTTTGGTACAATTGATGAAACAATATTAACATAATTATATTAATAATTATATTCCATAATTTACCTTAGGCTTCTCTGTTGTGTTATATAGTCCATGGTTAAAAAATTGTTATTCTGGTAACATATCTACAATCTAAATATTCCCCTTCCAACCACACTTAAATAGAAAACTCAGTGGTGTGAATCACACTCACAATGTTGGGATTCCATCACCACTATCCATTACTAAAACTTTTTTATCACCCCCCAGAGAAACTCTGTACCAATAAAACCTTACCTCCCCATTCTCTGTTACAATCCTCATCTCTGGTAAACTGATTTCTCATCTGCTTCATAAGTTACTTTAAAAAAATTCTATGAATTGGCTTATTCTACTTATTTCATTTTAGTGAGATCATGTAATATTTGTCCTTTTGTTTCTGGCTTATTTTACTCAACGTGATGTCCCACTTATCAGAACTTTGTTCCCTTCTATGGTTGCTTAATATTCCATTCTATGGATATACCATGAATTGTTTATGCATTCATCTGTTGATGGTCACTTGGGTTGCTCCTGTTTTTTGGGAACTGTGAATAATACCACTATTAAATCATTGTGTAAATATCTGTTTGATCACTGCTTTCAATTCTTTTGAATATATACCTAGAAGGGGGATTGCCAGGTCAGATGGTAAATCTATATATAACTTTCTAAAGAACCACCAAACTGTTTTATCCAAAGTTGTTGTGCCATTTTACATTCCCAGCAACAGTGAGCAAGTTTAGTCCCTAAGCTGTCCCTTAAATTTGAATCCAACTAGTCATATGACAGAGATTTCTTTGTGTGATAGGAGCTAATACAAACAGACCAATGCAAAAAACACCTTTCAGTCTTTGCAAATAGACTCTATGCTGCCCTCCAATTAGGAAGGTCTGCCCAAGGCAAATGTGAATTGTAGGATCCTCTCAACTGTTTCAAAGTCCTCTCTTGACATGGGGTTGTGCTTTCGCAGAGCTTTAGAATGTTCCCATTTACAGGAATTTGAATACCCCCTCTACTTCCTATGAAATAGACTTTTTACTCCTCCCTGGTTGCTCTATTGTATTACCTAAAGCAGGCAATCCTTTGCTCTAGGCTGATTTAACTTAATTGTTTTTTATAGTGCTTTAGCAGTTCATAATTTGCTTTGGTCTTCACGCCAAGCTTTGGGAGGGCAAGCATAACTGAGTTTCTTCATACCATCTCAGGCTGCCATGTGATAGCTTCGCACCAATATACTGCCAATCCAGTATAAACATAGGGGTTTAAATATGCTCCCTCCAGAACAAGGCCAGGAGCCCATAATGGGAGTGTAGGATACTCCTCTACTGAGCCACAGAGGTGATAGGCCAAGGATCAGCAAGGGCGTTACAAGATTCTTCTAACTTTTTAAAGTTGTGTTTTCTTGATATAGGACTTATTCAGTTACTTCAACCCATTACTTTTTTCTGGAGTTTTGAGGAAAAGGGCTCTGCCAATTTTTGCTAGTCTTTCAAAGATTCTTTGGGTAAAGAGAATGCTAGAACATTTTATGCCACCATTGGTTATCAACTTTCTTTTTTTTTTTTTTTTTTT
>JAQZBX010057671.1:0-17910 GCA_029593785.1 Cabassous unicinctus
TACAAATGGTCAGAAATCACATGAAAAAATGCTCAGCATCAGTAGATATTAGGGTAATGCAGTTCAAAACTACATTGAGATACTATTTCATATCTTATAGACAGGTCATTATTAAAAAACAGAAAGCTACAAGTGTTGGAAAAGATGTGGAGATACAGGAACACTCCCTCCTTGTAGGTGGGAATATAGAATGGTGCAGAATCTCTGGAAGACAGTTTGGCAGTATCTCATGGTGGTTAATATAGAACTGCAGCAATTCAGTTACTAGGAATATATTCAGAAGAACTGAAAACATGGACAGGAACTGATATTTGCTCACCAAAATTCCTAGCAGCCTTATTCACAATTGCTAAAATGCAGAACCAGTCAAGTTTCCATCAACAACTGCATAGATAACCGAAATGTGGTATATACATACAATGGAATGCTCTTAGTTGTAAGAAAAAAATGAAATTGGGATGCGTGTGACAACATGGATAAAACTAGAGTATATTATGTTGAGTGAAATAAGTCAAAAACAAAGAGGACAAATATTGTATGTTCTCACTAATATGAACTAAATACATTGAGGAAACTCACTAATGTAAACTCTGGAGTATAGGTTACTAGGAAAGAGAATGTTGGTTGAAAATGTGTGCTTATGGTTAATGTTAGTCGTATTATTCATAGGGTTAACTGTAAATTTGTGGAAATGAATAGAGTTGACAGTAATACATTTTAAGTACAGCTATCACTGCTGATTTACAAATGTGATTTTTGTCTGAGCAGGGTAGTCTGTGGACCAAAGTGTCAATTGAAAGGAAACTAGGGAATAATCTAGGGAATATATTAAAGAAATGATTTTGGTGGTGGATGATGATTGTGGTTAATAGTATAAAGATACAAATACTCTTGTTTTACAAAGTGCTAAGAATATGATGATACACAGGAAAATTAAAACTAATGTAACTTATGGATGATAGTTAAGAGTAGTATTGTAATAATTTGCACCAATGGCAAGATAATATTAAATCAATATGCAGGGATAACTATAAGGCGGTATAAAGGGATAAGGAAATATCCCTTTGGGAGTAATGAAAACATTCTAAAATTGACCAAGGTGATAACAGACCAACTCTGTGATGAAAATGAGAACCACCAAAATGTACACTGTGAGTGAATTGTACAAAGCATGGAACTGTATAACATGGGGAATCCAGTGGCAGAAGAAGGACTGTGGTTATCAGGATAAATATGAGTATGTTTTCTCATGAATGATAACAAATAAATAATATTACTGTAAGATTTAATAATTGGATATGTTCAGGGAATACACACTGAAAGTAGTATATGGACAATAATTAGTAGCAATACTTTGTCCCTGCTCTTTCATAGTTTGAACCAATATTTCACAACAATGTAAGGTGTTGGTCATGGGGAGTTGTATGTGAGCCTTGTATGATGAGACGCTTGTTTGTTTCGTAAATTCACAAATTTTACTATACACTTAATATATATGTATGTTCATGTATACACAATATACATGTTCATGTATGAATGATATATTTCAATAAAATTTTTTAAAAAGTTTAATTAAACCCACTGTTGCTAAAGGTCAGGGAAACTGGCATGATGATACACTGTTGGTGGGCCTATATTTTGGCAGAAAACTTTTACTTGGCAACCTGTTTTTATTCTATTACAAATTTTAAATATGCATATTTCTTAATTCAACTGTTTCACTGTTCACAATTTATCCTATCGTTGTAATCCTGGAAGTAAACAAAGGTAAAGATGTGCCTGGGCTCTAAACAGCTAATCAGCTAATCAGCCAGAATCTGCAAGGTGGCATAGGCTTTGGCTTCTAGGTTTGGAAGGTCAAATACCTGAATGTCTACCTGTTGGTAAATTCTACCATCCCTCAATTTGTATGTGTCATCCCTGATCTTCTAATCACATAGGTGATCATCGAATTTGATCAATGTCAATAATAGAAATGTAGGATTCACTTGGATTTATTCTTCATATATGTATATTTAAATATAACTAAGCATTAGGGATATAATTTGAATTGAAAATCCTCTTTACATAATTTTAGTTGAAATACACTGAATGAAATGCAAAACTCTATATGTTCTCAAAAGGGTAAAATGCTACAATAATGTTGATTGGAAATACAATTTATTTTATACATTAGAACAATCATCATGTACTTTATTTAAATATTATTTACTGACTATTAATTAGAAGATGTTAAAATGCCTTTTATTTTAAAATTGTAAAATAAATAGAAACATGGGTCGAAGAAATAACAAATTTTAAAAGAGAGTGCAATGCCAGGTTAGATTTAATATAATCATTTATAAATAAGAGATAACACAGCAACAAACATTTATAAGAATGTAAGCAATCATTCAAATATAAAAGAAATTAATTATAACATAATTCTAATTTTTATGTTATAGTTCTATTAGACATAATAATCTCTAAGAATAAAATAAATTATTGGTTTAGTTAATTTCCATTTAGGCCATAATTCTTTATAGATAAATTCCTATTTCAGAATTCTTCACATTTCATTGGGATGAATTACAGCAGATAATAATTTGTCAACTTATAATTTTATGAGGCAGAAAAACTCAAATTCTTGTTCAAGAGTAGTCATACTAAATCATTATTGATCCAGAGAGATTATTTTAATAAAGAGTATGAATAAGAAAGTGTTAAAGAAAAATGAAGTATCCAAAAATATATCCTTCTCCAGTCCTCCTCAAAAAAAATACAAACTTTTATTTTGTATGAAAAAATTACAGAATACAGATCACAGGAATAATTTGTCAATTTTACTGTGTAATTATTGTTCATATACTAAAATGTTATTTTAAATTTATTTGATAATGTTTGTAATATTAAATTGCAATAAACATACCATCAGACAAAATTTCACATTTACTTTTTTAAAGATTTATTTATTTATCTTTAAAATTCCCCCTGCCCCCAAGATATCTCCCTCTTCTGTCTGCTTGTCTTCTCTAGGAGGCACCGGGAAATGAACCTGGGACCTCCCATGTGGAAGGTGAGTGCCCAACTGCCTGAGCCACATCCACTCCCCAATGGCTGTATCATCTGCTGGCTGCTCACCCACATTTACTGTTTTTAAATACAGTTTTTATGGAAGTGTGTCATTCATTCATGAGCATGCATAAACAATTAATGTATTGTAAAGGTTGTAAACTTATGAAATAAACATGCATAACATCCTACAGGGGTCCCTCACATCATTCCTCTACCAACACCTTACATTGTTGTGAAACATTTGGTACAACTTATGCAAGAGCATCATCAAAATATTACTATTAACTATAGTCTCTATGTTACACTTGGTGTATTTTTCCCCCAACACACCCTATTTTTTAAAAATATATTTTTATTACAGAGGTTTTGAGCTCACAAAACAATCATGCACACCTCACTTTTGCTTTTATAGCACATAAGGTTTTTCTACAATAATGGATCAAGCCAAATATTAATTTGAACAATTGGCCATAAGTCTTTGAGCCAAAATGTTTACATCTAGAACTATTTATAACTATTTACTAATATGCCTCATTTATAAGACTTGAGAGAAAATTAGTGATCATTTAAATGTCCTACCAAAATGCTTGGTTTATAAATTTTGGAAAAATCTAAACAAGAGAATAAAGAAAATGTATGAGACTTCTGGGAAGATGGCAGACTAGAAAGACACAGGACTCTCTTCTTATCCAGAAAAATAGCTAGAGGACAGTCTGAAAGAGCCGGGAAAAAGGTCTTCTAGGGTTTAGGACACCAGGTGAAGGCTAGACACAGCCCAGAATAGAGGGACAAAGGAGGCGAATCGTGACAACAGAAATGTAAGGTGAAACAAACCCTGCTGCTGCCAGCTCCCTTCCCCACACTAAAGACACTTTAGATGTGCCAGGGCTCTGGGCCTGCAGCCACAGAAAAAGGGGGCCCTAGGGGGTCAGCACCCCAGGAAAGGGGAAAAAGAGGGACAAAGCCTAAGTATGACTCAGCTTTTGACTCACAAATTTGGTCTGCTTTGTCCCAGGAGCCCTTCCAGGGAGAATTCTTTATCAAGCTGGTTGGGGCGCCACCATTGTTTGCCTTGGAAGCCATGAAGGGGCTTAATATATACAACTCTCCCAATCTCCTTCTCTATTAAATGGGGATGATTGTTGAGGACTCAGAAGAGAGTGGAGGAGTTTCCTACCTGGGAAAGGGGAGGGGGCTGCCAGAGAAGGCTGGAGAACTGTCTCAGAGAGTTTGAATTATGAGACTCTTAACCTCCAGGCAGGAATCTCTATCACATCAATCTCCTATGTATTGCAACAAATACTTTCCCACCAGGCATTGAACTGAGAGCTGCCAAAGAGAGCCATCTGCTGGCAGACCAAGGAAGTGCACATGAGAAAATTAAGTAAGAGAACCTTTTTCTGGCCTCTATAGCCTCCCTCCTAAAGGCCCTAAGAAGCAGGTCTACAACCAATTACTGGGTCCAGAGCCCAGTTTTGAGCAACTAGCAGGGACAATCCTAACAATCCAGCTCAAGCCAAAAATCAAAGAGCAGTGGTAACACACAACCTCCTGTCACTAAATCCATACAAAAGAGAAAGAAATTGAGCATCTGAGAATCCACATCCTTATTAGATACCTTCATATCAACAAAAAGTTACGAGCCATGCTAAGAAAATAAAAGACATGGCCCAAGGAAAGAAATAGATCACAGCCCCAGAAGCGATGCAGGATTTGAGAGAACTAATTATAGAGATGTGCACATATTTCTAAAATCAAATTAATGAGTTTAAAGACAATATGGCTAAAAAGATAACTGACATCAAGAAGACATTGAGGAAGTGCAAAGAAGAATTTGAAATCCAGGACAGAAAAGTTACAGAGCTCATGGGAATGAAAGACAAAATAGGTGAGATAAAAAAACACATTAGAGGCATGCAACAGCACACTGGAAATGATAGAAGAAAGAATAAGTGATAGAGAAGACAGAACAGCTGAAATTGAAGAGAGAAAAGAATGGAAAAATTGAGCAGGGTCTCAGAGAGTTGAATGACAACATGAAACATAACAACATACATGTCATGGGAGTTCCAGAAGGAGGAGAGATGGGAAAAGAGGTAGAAAGAGTATTTGAGGAAATAATAGTTGAAAATTTCCCAACTCTCACAAAAGAAATGAATTTACATGTTCTAGAAGTGAATCGTACCCCAATCAGAATAAATTTAACTAGACCTATTCTAAGATGCATACTACTCACAATGTCAAATGTTACAGATAAAGAGAAATTTCTCAAGGGAGGAGCAACCCATCACATACAAGGGATGCCCAGTATGACTTAATGCAGAATTTCTCTTCAGATACCATGGAGGTGACAAGACAGTGATATGATACAATTAGGATATTCAAAGAGAAAAACTGCCAGCTGAGAATTCTTTATCCAGCAAAATTGTCCTTCAAATATGAAGGTGAGTATTAAACATTCACAAACAAACAGAAACTAAGAGAGTTTGCACAAAAGAATCCTCCTTTGCAGGAAATATTAAAGAAAGCTTTAGAACCTGAAATAAAAAGACAGAGAAAGAGGTCTGGAGAGGAGTATAGAAGAAAGAATAGCAGAAAGGATAACCAAAAGAGTAAAAAGACAAAAATATGACATGACATATAAAAACCAAAGAATAAAATGATGGAAGTAAATAATGCATTTACAGTAGTATCATTGAATGAGAATGGATTAAACTCCCCAATCAAAAAGATACACTGTGGCAGAATGGGTAAAAAAAAACATGAGCCATCCTTATGCTGCTTAAAAGAAACTCACATTAGATCCAGGGATACAAAGCGTGTGAAAGCAAAAGGTTGGAAAAAGATACTACATGAAAATTGTAACCAAAAAGAACAGGCGTAGCTATACTAATATCAGACAAAACAGGCTTTAAATGCAAAAAAGTTATAAGAGATACAAAAGGCCATTATATATTAATAAAAGGGATTACCCACCAGGAAGATATAACATTCATAAATATATATGCACCTAACCAGGGTGCCCCAAAATACATGGGACAACCTGGCAAAACAGAAGGGAGAAATAGACATCTCTACAATAATCGTTGGAGGCTTAAACACCCCACTCACATCATTAGATAGAACAATTATACAAAAGATTGAAAAAGAAACAGAGAACTTGAACAATAAGATAAATGAGTTAGAACTAACAGACACTTGCAGAACACTACATCCAAATTCAGCAGGTTATATGTTCTTCTCAAGTGCCCATGGATGTTTCTCCAGGATAGACCAAATGTTAGGGTACAAGGCAGCTCTCAATAAATATAAAAAGACTGAAATTATATAAAGCACCTTCTCAGATCTTAATGGGATGAAACTGGAAATCATCAATAGACAGGAAAAAACTTAATTTGCAAATGTGTGGAGGCCGAACAACACACTCCTATATAATCAGTGGGTCAAAGAAGAACTTGCAAGTGAAATCAGTAATATATTGAGACAAATCAAAACTAGAACACAACTTATGAAAACCTATGGGATACAGCAAAGGCAGTCTTGAGAGTGAAATTTTTAGCCCTAAAAACCTGTATTAAAAAAGAAGAAAGAGCTAAACTCAAATATTTAACTGAACAAATAGAGAAACTAGAAAAAGAACAGCAAACCAATCCCAAAGCAAGCAGAAGGAAAGAAATAATACAGATTAGAGCAGAAGTAAATGAAATTGAGAACAAAAAAACAAGAGAGAAAATCAGCAATACCAAAAGCTGATCCTTGAGCTTAATAAAATTGAAAAACACCTAGCTAGACTAACAAAGAAAAATAGAGAGAAGATGCAAATAAACACAATCAGAAATGAAAGGGGAGGAGTTACAACTGACCCCACGGGAATAAAAAGAATCATTAGGGGATATTATGAGAAACTATATGCCAACATATTAGAAAACCTAGATGAAATGGACAAATTCCTAGAAATGCATAAACAGCCTACACTGTCACTGAAAGAAATACAAGAACTTAACAAACCAATCATATTTAAAGAGATTGAATCCATTATCAAACATCTCCCAGCAATGAAAAGTCCAGGACAAGATGGCTTCACAGGTGAATTCTACCAAGTATTTCTAAAAGAATCAACACCAATCCTGTTTAAACTCTTCCAAAAATTGAAGAGGACAGAAAATTGCTCATCACATTTTATGAAGCCAACATCACCCTAATACCAATAAAGATACTGCAAGAGAAGAAAACTACAAACCAATCCCTCTAATGAACAGAGATGCCAAAATTCTCAATGAAATACTTGCAAATAGATCCAACAGCATATCAAAGACTTCTACATCACAATGAAGTGGGATTTATTCCTGGTATGCAAAGCTGGTTCAACATAAGAAAATCAACCAACATAATTCACCACATTAACAATTGAAGGAAAAAAACACATGATCATCTCAATCAATGCAGAAAAGGCATTCAACAAAATCTAGTATCCTTTTTTGATACAAACACTGCAAAAGGTAGGAATTGAAGGATAATTCCTCAATATGATAATAGGCATATATGAAAAACCCACAGCCAACATCGTACTCAATGTGGAAAGGTTGAAAGCTTTCCCTCTAACATCGGGAACAAGGCAAGGGTGCCCACTGTCACCATTGTTATTCAATATTTTCGTAGATGTTCTAGCTAGGGCAATTAGACATGAAAAAAAAAATAAAGGCATCCAAATAGGAACAGAGGTAGTAAAACTCTCACTGCTTGTGGATGACATGATCCTGTACTTAGAAAGTTCTAAGGTATCTGCAGCAAAACTATTTGAACTAATAAATGAGTACAGCGAAGTGGCAGGATACAAGATGGAAATGCAAAAATCAGTAATGTTTTTGTACACTAGTACTGAAAAATCTGAGGAGGAAATCAGGGGATAAATTCCATTTACAATAGCAGCAAAAAGACTCAAATACCTAGGAATTACTTTAACCAAAGAAGTACAGGACCCATATGCAGAAAACTACATAACAATGCTAAAAGAAATTTAAAAAAAAGACCTAAAAAATGGAAAGATATTCGTGTTCATGGGTTGGAAGAATAAATATCGTGAAGATGTCAATCTTACCCAAACAGATTTATATATTCAATGCAATACCAAAGAAAATTCCAAGAGCCTACTTTTCAGAATCAGAAAAGGTGATTACCAAATTCATTTGGAAGGGAAAGTCCACCCGAATATCCAAAAGCATTCTAAAAAAGAAGAGTGATATGGAGGAATTTCACTGCCTGACCTTGAAACATATTACAAAGCTATATTGGTCAAAACAGCATGGTACTGGCATAAAGATAGACACATTGATTGTTGAATAGAATTGAGAGTCTAAAAATAAACCCTTACCTGGGTCAATTGGTTTTTGACAAACCTACCAAGTCCATGTTAATGGGACAAAACAGTCTCTTCAACAAATGGTACTGGGTGAACTAGATATCTATAACCAAAAGAATGAAAGAGGACCCCTATCTCACTTCCTATACAGGAATCAATGTAAAATGGATCAAAGACCTAAATATAAAAGCCAGGGCCCTAAAACTACTAGAAGAAAATGTATGGAAATATCTTCAAGTCTGTGTAGTAGGTAGTGGTTTCTTGGACCTTACACCCAAAACACAAACAACAAAAGAAAAAACAGGTAAATGTGAACGCCTCAAAATTGAGCATTTTTGCACCTCACAGGACTTCATCAAAAGGATGAAAAAGCAGCCTACTCAATGGGAGGAAATATTTGGAAGTCACATATCTGATAAGGGTTTGGTATCCAAGATATTTAAAGAGATGTTACAACTCAACAGTAAGAAGACAAGTGACCCAGTTAAAAAATTGGCAAAAGGCTTGAATAGACATTTGTCCAAGGAAGAAATACAAATGGCAATAAAACACATGACAAAAATGCTCAACATCACTAATGATCATTGGAATGCAAATGAAAACTACAATGAGATATTATTTCACACCCATCGGAATGGCCACTATTAAAAAGACAGAGAAGTACAAGTGTAGGAGAGGATGTGGAGAGATAGAAACATTCGTTCACTGTTGGTGGGAATGCAGAATGGTCCAGCCACTGTGGAGGACTGTTGGGCAGATCCTAAAGAACTTGAATATAGACTTGCCACATGACCCTATAATACCACTCCTGGAAGTGTGAACTGAGAGAAGTGACATGAACAGACATCTGCCCACCAATATTCAAGGCAGCATTATTCATGATTGCCAAAATTTGGAAACAACCCAGGATGAATGGATAAACAAACTGTGGTGTATTCACATGATAGAATATTATGCAGCTGTAAGAAGAAATGAATTTAAAAAGTATATGACAACATGGATGAACCTGGAGGACATTATATTGAGTGAAGCAAGCCAGACCCAAAAGGGCAAATATTGTGGGATTGCATTACTATGAAGCAGATATATTGTGTAACATATTGCATGATTCAAAAAAAAATGTATACGTCTCCAGTACATTTAATTGAGAAATGTATGTTTTTATTCAACTCTGCTTTATTTTTATTTTTAAATTTTTTATATTTTCAATTGTTAAATGTACAAAATAAAGTAAAAATGCAACACATAAAAATAAAAACCTTCCTTACCATAAAAAAAGAAAACGAATTAATGAATTTAAATATAATTTATAATACATAAAAGTATGTATAGCATGATCTTATTTGCATAACAGTGAATAGATAGTACATTGTATATACTGTTCTTCTAGAGGCTTAGAAAACATCTCAGAGTATATATAGGAAATTATTAAGTCTGATTGTAGCAAAGTGAAAGAAAAGTCACTAGGGATAGACCGATGATCTTTTACTTGTCACATTCTAATCATATTTTTAAACAATATTGGTTTAACAACATTTTATTTGTAATAATATATAAGATATAAACAGAATATTGTGACTGGGAAATAATATCAGTGGATTATTAATAATATATAAATGAATTAATATATAATTGTTTATTAGTATTCCTTATTGCAAATTGGACTTTAGAAAATAACTGGTTGCATTAATTAAAATTCATCATTTAATAATTTATCTAACTCACCAACTTGATAATTGCACTTTTTTAATTAGACAAGAGCCATTAGCTAGAAACAGGCATTTTAAAAATGTGTGTATTTAATAATACATATCTACATAATTTTGAAGCATTACCTAATAAATATATACAAGCATAAAATGGAGGATGCAGTTGAAATTAATCAATATGTTCAAATAATAAAAAGTCTTTTTGAGAGCAAGGAATATCTTCTTAAAGACGGAATTCTTGAGTCATTGAGTGTTTGGATTACCAGATCATATTTATTCCTCCTGAGACTTGTGAATTTATATCAATGGTGAACAATTTGGTCTCATTCTTATACATCTTTAAGGAAGAAAATCACACAATAGTATGTCTAACTAACCCTCAGATTTGTATTGCAATCTAATGTCTAATTGAAATTTCTTCTTCTAACATTTAAATCAATTTCTTGTTTCAATAAATTGACTATCCATGAATGGACTAAAAGGATTATCCATGAATGGATTTATGAAGCAACACATAAGAGCAGCATCTTACTGGGAAAGGAGAAAAGGAATTGACTTAGATTTGACATTTTTAAACAGGAGTAGGAGGTTACAGGAGGATTGCTCAATACAAATCCAACCCATAACCTCCTCGTTGATCAGGGTATCCAGACACTCATTTGATTTTTTAATTTTTTTAATATGGGGGCTGCCACGTGTTTTCTGTTCTCTTAGCAATGGATTAGATAATTTTATATATAGACTAGTTTATTAAAGAAAAGGGTGATCTTTTTATTTTTGAATCCACTTTGATTTATGTAAATCTCACCTGAGCAGGTCTCTTCAGCATCTGGTTGGTGAGCTTTTTCTATCCATCATGTTTGCAATCCCAGATACTGGAATCATGTCCTCAATAAGAAACATGATCTTTCCAAATTAATCCAAAGCTTGTGCTGGAATTAGCCCATCCAGTAGCTTTGATAGCATTTGGACATTCCAGCTGCCTACCATTCAAGGACCTCAAACATGTCCCAGCTATTATTACCCACCATTTCCCACTCCTCCTGGACTTTCACCTCCATTCTCCCAGTATACCAGTTTTCACCAGCCACTAGCCTCAGCTCCTTATCTGTTCTTCTTGAAACAATTGGTCAAGTCAGGAGTTGATCAAGGTCACAAAGAGTAAATAGAGAATTACTGTTATTTTGATTGCTTATTTATCTTTCAAAGCCAGATTTGGGAAACATACCTGGCCCCATTCACGGTGCAACAGGAGAATGTTATTTCATAGGCATTTAAGTGTACATATCAGCATCATAGGCTTCAAATTAAACAATGGTATAAAATCAGTAAAGGTAAGTAACTCAGTATTATATGGTTTCTTTACTATATGGCTGATGATATTTGTCAATGGCAATTTATATAATACCTGTGGAGAGTTTATCATTTAGATGAGATACAACAGGCATCAGGCAGTTTCCCTGAGATATCTACATTCCCTTAATTCTTCGATATTAAGTCTTGATATCCCCATCTCCAGGCTGTCTGATTCACCTTGTTAGATGTTAAGTTCCATGAGGGAAGAATTATATCTCTTTTGTTCACCAAAGTTCTGCACTACCTCACACAGTGTCTGCTGAACAGTAAATAAACAATATATTGATGGAATAAAGTGATAATATTTCCATTTGATACACCCAGATATTGGATCAGATCTTTTCCAGATTTAGCATAAATCACTCTTTAATTCTGTTTTTATTCCTTCTTCCTGCTTCCTAGAACTCAACACTAATTTAAATGCTAGATGAGTTTAATATGTCCATATAAATCATGAGGTAGATTTTAAAACTCAGGAATAAATTAGAATAAAAAAATTAGAATAATTTTTCTAATTTTTTTCTACATGAACAACTTAGCAGGACTCCTCATGATGGAAGTTTAATATTTTGTTGTTTATTGTGTGGGTCTCTCCCCACTGAGATAACACCCTATGACAAGATGAACACATTCATATTCCATAGATGCAGGACTCGGGTGCCCATTTCCCACACATCCTCCACACCACTGACACCTTCACCAGTGACATTCCCCTGCCATATTTGCCAAAAGAATATTCCCAAAATAGCATTTTCAACCACAGACCTATGCCTCTCCAGATTTCACCTGTTCCTTCCCTATACCCTTTCCCCAGTTACGAGGGTAGTTCAACCTACCCCACCATCCTGCTCACCCTCATATTCCAGCACCTATAACTCCACTCACATCCCTGCACCACCGTCACCCTTGTCATTGCCAAACCTCCACCATCCACCTTACAGGTTCTGCCCAGTTTGAGCTTCGGCTCATCCCTCTCTACTTCCTATATGTCTTCTGGTAACCTACCTTCCAGACTGTACATGTGCAGTTCTGCTAAAATTTAATTACCCTAGGAAATATTCTCCCATGTTAACCTATACTTACGAAGATTAAAATTCATGTTATAATTATTACCATTGCATGCCTGGTATAAAACCCACTTGATCATGGTGAATAATTCTTCTACTGTCTTGTTCAGATTTGATTAGCAAATATTTTGTTGAAGAATTTTGCATTCATATTCATTAGGGAAATTGGTCTGTTTTTTCATATCTGCATCTAGCTTTTGTATTGGGGTGATACTGGCTTCATAGAAGGAGTTTGGTAGCGTTTTTTCTTGTTCAAGTTTTTTGGAAGTGCTTGAGTAAGATTTTTATTAAATCTTCTTTGAATGGTTGATAGAACTCACCTGTGAAATTATCTGGCCCTGGGCTTTTCATTTTTGGGAGTTGTTTGATGACTATTTCAATCTCTTTAGTTGTGATCGGCTTGCTGAGCTCTTCTATTACTTCTAGAGTTAATGCAGGTTGTTTGTACTTTCCTAGGAAAGTGTCCCTTTCATCTATATTGTCTAGTTTGTGGGTGTATAGTTCTTCATAGTGTCTTCTTATGGT
The DNA here is from genome assembly GCA_029593785.1 of Cabassous unicinctus. Lineage (NCBI taxonomy): Eukaryota > Metazoa > Chordata > Mammalia > Cingulata > Chlamyphoridae > Cabassous > Cabassous unicinctus. The sequence goes on from JAQZBX010057671.1 coordinate 13,071, forward strand.
CTCTCTTATTTCTGTGGAGTCAATAGTAATATCCCTGTTTTCATTTTTTATTTTATTTATTTGCATCTTCCATCTTTTATTGTCAGTTTAATCTGATTTTGATTTTCTTGATTTTGTTAATCCTATATTTTTGTTCTCAATTTCATTTATTTCTACTCTGATCTTTGTTATTTCATTCCTTTTACTTGCTTGGAAATAGTTTGGTGTTCTTTTTCTAGTTCCTCCAACAATGTAGTTAGATCATTGATTTTAACTCTTTAATTCTATTTTAATGTAGGCATTGAGGGGTATAAATTTCCCTCTCAGCACTGTCTTATATGCAACCCATAGATTCTCTTATATTGTGTTCTGTTTTCATTCATCCCATGATATTTATTGCTTTCTCACAGAATTTCTTCTTTGACTCATTAATTATTTAAAGTGTGCTGTTTAATATCCATATATTTGTAAATTTTCCTTTTTTCATCAAGATCAGAGAAAGTATAATTTCATCTTGTTGAATTTATTGAGATCTTATTTGTGACCCAACAGGTGTCTATCCTGAAGAAAGATCCATAAGTAGTTGAGAAGAATGCATATCCTGCTGTTTTGGGGGGCAATGTTCTGTATATGTCTGTATTACTCAGCCAAAGGGGTGCTGATGCAAAATACCAGAAATCTGCTGGCTTTTATAAAGGTTATTGATGTGGGGTAGAAGCTTACAGTTACCAGGCCATAAAGCACAAGTTACTTCCCTCACCAAAGTCTGTTGCCACGTGTTAGAGCAACATGGCTGCCGACATTTGCAAGGGTTCAGGCTTCCTCTTGCTCTTAAAGAATTATGGTCCCAGCTTCTTCCAATATTAGCTGTAGGCTGGGGTAAGTCTTGTCTCTCTCCATGGGCTTGTTTCTATCTGGGCTCAGCTGCTTTGCTGTTTCCACAAGGCCAGCTGTAGACTATCAGGCTAACAGCTCATCTCTCTTTCTGGTGCCTCTGCCATGTCTAATGGAGCCTTCTTTCATTCCTCACATAACTGCTTCTTTGTGTGTTTACTTCCCCAGATTCCAATATCAAAACTATAGTGTAATCTATTGACCGTGGTTAGTAGCAATACTTCTTATGAATGGGTTAAAGAAAAATGAAGTATCCAAAAATATATCTCCTCTCCACTCCTCCTAAATTAAAAGCAAGGGTTTATTTTGCATGAAAAAATTATACCATACTGATCAGAGGAAGAATATGCCAGGTGCACACAGTAATTATTGTTCATATACTATAATGTAGTGATTTTACATTTACCTTATAATGTTTATAATACTAAGTTGCAGTATTGATGAAGACATATTGAAGCATTGCTACTAACCAGGGTCAATAGTTTACATCACAGTTTACACTTTGCAGCACACTATTTTATGGGTTTTGCTGAAATGTAAAATGGCCTGTATCCATCAGTGCCATGTCATTCAGAACAATTCCAAGGTCCCCCAAAATGCCATGTTACAACTATTCCCTCTCCATCCCCTCAGAACCTCTGGTGACCACTGTCTTTATATCAATGTTATAATTTCTTCCATTGCTGGAACAATAATGTCTACTTTGGTCCATAGTTGCATTTCCCCCTTATGTTTGCTCACTCCTCAATCTTGAGGATTTTGGGATGGTGATGCCTACTCTGTTTCTAATTGAGAGGGGGCTTAGATCCCATGGGGCAGATGGATGGAACAATCTTGCTTGCAGTTGTAGATACTTTCTGTTTTTTTTGGGTTGGGCATTGTCCATTATTATCCTTTTGTTAGTTGTCCTGGCCAAGTCCAATGAACTGGAGAGCAGATATTGCATCTCTGCTGAGACTCAGGGTTCAACTGACTGTTGGGAGCCCCTATTAAGTAGGGACCCTGGAACTGTTAATAACAGTCCACAAGGTCACAGGTAAGAAAGTGAGCTAGCATAGCTGCTACAAGTAGCAAACTAGGCCAGGTCAGAGAATTCTCAGAATTCCGTTTAGGTTAGAATTCTGTAAAAGTCTTTGTATTCCCTTGCCTGTTATCTAATGAGCTCAAAGGCCCAAACTATGCTGAGGCAGGTACTACCTGTGCAAAACTGCTGAACCATTATCTGTATCGCGCATATAAAATTAAAGCTGAATTCTGTCCAGGTGCCTTGAGGTTGCAGCTCCTCTTGGTCCACCTGACCCCTGCTGTTTCTGTCTCTTTGTCTCTTTTGTTTATTAACTTTTTTTTAGCCTACACACCCCCCTTTATTTTAGGTACTATTCTGCTGAGCTGGCCTGAACAGGGACCTGAAGGACGGGGAAGGAAGTCTGGCCAGATGAGGTTGACAGACGAGGTTGAGGTTGATGCCAGGCGATCCCGGGAAACACTTCTCTGAAAGCCCAAGACCTTTAGGCTGCAGAAAGGTAAGGAGGGATCAGATCCCAGTAACGCTTCTATGAAGCTCAGGGCCTTTCAGCTGAAGAACGGTTGCAAGGGATCAAAGCGTCAGGTGTAAAACATGGGGAACGGAGGGTCCTTGCAACGTAGTCTTTATGTGCAAACGTTAAAAGGCCTCCCGGAGGACCAAGGATCAAAGGTCACGCACCAGTTAGAACAATTATGCTGGTCTCCTAGCAGCTTCTTAAAGCTGCAAGTACTAAAGTTAGTGAAGTTCCTCTTTTAAAGGCCTTACAAGTTATTGAGATATCCTGCACTTGGTTTCCTGCATTAGGTAGTTTAGAATTAGGAGATTGGGAAAAAGTAGGAAGAGAATTAAAGAAATTACATGTTCAAGGGCCGCAGACACCGATTACTATTTGGCCTAATTGGTCTGTTGTTACATCAGTACTGGAACCTTTACAAACAGAGAATGAAGAGGAAAACAATGAGGAGAAAGAGAAATTTGCAGATAGCGCCCCTCAAGATTTTCTTAAAGACACTTTCCCTGAAAGCATTCTCCCTTACTGCCCACGGTGCCGTAAGGAAAAGCACTGGGCAAATAATTGTAGATCTAAATTTAATAAAGATGAGAATCCACTGCTGGGAAATGGGCAATGGGGCACTCCCTCTGGTGCCCCAAAGTCTTTCTGGATGGCTTTGTTCTATTATACCCAATCTAGACAGAGCCACTTGGCTCTGCCCCCACAGCTTTCAAATCCTTGGCAAACTTATGTGCTGCCACCTAGGGAAGTGCCAGCCTGAACTTTGCCACTACTGGAAAATTAATACTTAAGAAACAAAATAAAGTCTATCTAGCCAATTCAGGAGTGAAAAGGCCTATTCCAGAAGATTTAGTGAGATTAATATTAGGAAGATCTAGCATTAGTTGCAGGAGCATCACTGTTCTGCCAGAGTTAACTAAGATAAGGAAAACATTCCGGCAGCAACTTTGTAAACCTCCTACTGACTACATAATGATAAGGCTGTGGGATGATAGGGGCTAACAGAATTAAACCACTAGAAGAGTAGGAAAACTTGGCAACATTGGTGTTTTCTGTTTTGTTTCTATGCTAATCCTGGTTGGGCCTGTGTGGCCAAATTGATAAAATTAGTGCAGAATTTCTATCAAGGTGTTAAAAGGAACTTTCAGTTTTGAATCACTAGCTTACTCCTGAACTTCGAGGCTAAGTGTACTCCTAAAGAGCAGTAACCCAAAAAATACATGTTTTAAAAGTAGTAACCCCAAAAATACATGTTTTAAACTTAATCTGTGTAAACTGCTAAATTAGAGCTTAACCGTATTTATGCTGTTTAAGTTGTCCTGGCTGGTTGCTGATTACTAGCAAAAGTGTTTCAAAGAACAAGCTTGCATATTACAGGCAACACAGATTCCAGAAAAAGTCTTAAAAGTAGTAAAATGAAAGATGTGAAATGATGGAGGGCTTGAAGACAGCCATACCAAAGGAGTGAGAATCATGGGTCAAATTAGTAAGCTTTATGTTTCTGTTGGTGTGTCTTAATTATTTTTGTGTTTGTCTCTTTGGCCACTGTCAGTGTATATTTTGATACCTCTGGATGGTAATATTAAATTGATAAATGAAAATTCTTAAAAGGGCACTCCTAAAATTTGAGGAATTTGTTTAAGAGAATGTGTTCTGTGAAGGTAAAATTTGTCTTGAGATAAAATGACTATAGTCTATGTGGTTATGGATAGTTATGGGGAGTTTGTGGAAGCACTGTTTAAATGGAAATATTTAAATGGCTAATTCCAGGAAGTCAATATTAAACAGAAAACCAAACTGATAATAAAAATAAAAGTTACATCACACAGGAAAACCTGTCGGCAGTCAGCCTCCCCTGCCAACTTGCCTCTAAAAAACTGTTTCTAGTGTTGCATGCTACTAAGTATTTATAATGAAGAAAAGGTATATTTGCATATAACCAATTTAAATCATCATTTTGACAAGTTTGTGTAGTGTTGATGGTAATTGTATGTTGTGAGAGGTTTGCTTGGAGACAGTTTCCAAAATCATTTTGGTAACTTATGTATATAGGGTGTATAGAATGTGTTTTTATTATTAAGGAAAAAGACAATCATTTTGTCCTAAGATAAAATGACTGTTTATTAAGAAAAAGTAAAATGTGGGACAAAAGCTGAATGAATACAGAAAGTGCAGAAGGCATGCAGAAAAGGAATCTTTGTGGTCAAAGTTAAGTAAGATTTGATGAGTCAGTCTATCTAAAAAGTTTTAAAAGCTTTAGTATCAGATAGTATACTGATGCAAAGTTAAAATTTTGTTCTTTCTCATATTATCTCAAGTCAGTAGTCTGTTTTAGTAAAAGTTTACAAAGTTTTTCTCCTGAATAATCAGTATACAAAAAAGAAAGTCTGTTTTATCAAAATAGCTTCTTGTACTTTAACCTTATC
>JAQZBX010057672.1:0-17906 GCA_029593785.1 Cabassous unicinctus
CACTTCTGTTGTTTTAATCCACTCGTTGGTTTCTTATTTCACCTCTGTTTCCCCTTAATCTATTCTAAGCATTATTATGCTTTCAATAGATACTCTACCCTAAACTTGAGGGTGTCTGAAATCATTGCCATACTCAAGTCCATAATCTTGCTAAGGGGACAAGATATAACATCCACTAAAATTTGAGCATCACTGCAATTGACAAGCTGATGGCAAGTATTCTATTAGCTGGCTCTACAATACCTATGGTACTTACACAATTTATCATCTAACTCCAGCATTATCCCTCCTTTCATGCAGCCTGTTTTATCTTGGTCAGAAGCTACTGCTCACCCCTCCCTCTCTAAGTATAATAACTTTGCCCCCCACACACACATTTATTTAACCCCCTTCAAATGTCAAAATGCTGTCTTGACAACCGTCACCTCTGATTTCTCCAATCCACATTGATCTGCCTTCCTATGTGACACGCTCTTAGGAGGATGTGGTTTATGGTCAAATCTCAAATTAACTTCCTTGCTGCTTAACAATTCCACGAGTGTGTGCATTTTTTAAAACCATCTAATATAAACTCATAAAATGGGCACTGGCCAATTTAAAGGGAGACCAGCAGTCTAGAGGGACAATTGCTAGTCGGGTTCAACTTTACTTGCTGTAGTTACAGGATGTTGGCCAAATTAACACATTAGGTGTGATTTTTTTTTTATTGCTGGTTTTAGCTGGTTTTAGCGATGGGGGGAAACCATTTGTGGCAGGGTAGTATCGGGGGTTGTTTTCTTTTGCAAAAAGCTTGAAGGCTCTAGATGGTTCCAAATGCTGAGCAGGAGAGAGGAGACGGTATTGTGAATTAGCAAGGTTTAGCAGGTGTGTTTTCAAAAGTGGAATTGAGCTACCTCTCCAGCGGTTTGGCATTTTCCAGGACACTGTTAATAGCAAATAGGAAACATAGGATGTGAGCCTTAGGTACAGAATTCATGCAGGTGCTGAAGTTTAGAGCCAGGTATTGAGCTATCAGGGGCTAAAGTCATTTTGGCAGCGTTGAGTAATGCAAATGATTTGTCCAGGGTGGGCAGACAGCCTCCCAAGGCCATGGATTACACAAGTTTGAGAGGGGAATTGTGATCTAAACACCCACAGTTTATCTGTGAAACTTAGGAAGGCATTTCATTTGGGGGAAGAACAATCATTTCAAGTCTGGGGCTTAACTCCCTAGACTAAAGTTCGGCGATTTCAAAGATTGCTGCAGGTTCTGGGGTCTCCAAAGGCAAATGTGTATTTTAGAAGGACAGGGTGGAGCTTAGCTGCCTGAAACTGAAGTAGCATATAAGGCCTCCATGGCTTTCCTTAAACATCATTTGCAATCTTCCATAAACGTGCTTCAGTTGTAAATGATAAGAAGACAAGTTCCACAGGAAAAGATTGAACCATCAGTTATGATAGAAGGTAAATGATTTTTAAAAAATATTTATTTATGTTATTTATCAACCTCCCCCCTTTCCCCAGATGGTTCTCTCGTCTGTCTGCTCATTGTTTGTTTGTCTTCTCCAGTAGGCACTGGGAACCGTACATGGGACCTCCCATGTGGTAGGTGGGCACCCAACTGGTTGAGCCACATCTGCTTCCCAACTATATATGCACCTATATCCATATATATGTGTATGCATCTATTTCATTGACTATGATGTCTGGTGTTACACTTAAATATTATTGAGGTAAAATACATAAAATACAAAATTTTCCTATTTAACCATTTTTAAGTATACAAGTCTATGGCATGATTGATAATGCTATGCTACATCACCACCATCCATTACCAACCTTTTTTCATCACTCAAAGTAGAAACGGTTTCTATTAATCAGTAACTCCCCTCCCCAACCCAAGCCCCTGGTAACCTCTAAACCACATTCCATCTGTATGAATTTGCCTATTCTAGATATTTCCTAGAAGTAAAATCACATTGGACCTTCCTCAAAAAGTTAAACAGAGAATTACCATATGACTTGACAATTACACTCCTAGGTGAATACCCAGAAGAATTGAGAGCAGGAACTTGAACAGATCCTTGTATACCCATGTTCATAGCAGCATTGTTCATAATTGCCAAAAGATGAAAACAGCCCAAGTGTCTATCAACAGAGGAACAGATCAACAAAATGTGGTTGATCCACAACAGAATATCATTGTCGTATAAAGGAATGATGTTCTGATACATGATATGATGGGATGAATCTAGAAAACCCATGTTTTTAAGGTCATAAAAGTAACACTTGGGAGAAGGAAATTGAAGAAGCCCAATGTTGGGAGAGAGTTGAATTTCTGAAGGTCTCCCAGTGGTCTTACGTACCAGCACTTCCCACCCTGCTCTGATCCCCTCTCCCAGTACATTTGCTTTTTGCATTCCATTCGTGACCTCCTGCATATACAGTCTTTTAGTTAATTATTTGTAAGTTAGCTTAATCTCTTTTCCACCTCAAGCATTCTTCTAGGACAGCATTTGGGTTTTTTCCACCTTTGTTTCTCCAGGCAGTGCAACATATTATTCTTTCACAGAGCAGACACTTAATATATATCAAATGGATCATCTGATCTGACTATTATGCTGCCCCTTTCTGGTGCTATTTGATGACAAAACTAAATGTGTATAAGCAAAGTAATGGACTGCTTTGCTTATATCTACCATCTTTATTTTATCTAATATTTATCCAATTATTTCTTACTGGTTTTCTATTAATGACAGAGCTCAATAAAACAAGCAAACATAAACATCTCTCCAATTCATATATCCCTCTATTCCTACCCTAAAAATATATCTCAGGATCGCTGGTTTGGTTAACCATAAAATTTAAAAAAAATAACTTTTATTTGTTTATATTTGTAACTCTGAATCAACAGCACTAAACATTATTTAAAAAAAAAAAAAAGGTTTAGCCACAGAAACAAATGTTTGACATCACACAATTATGGAAGTAATCTCCAAAGTAATTCCTCACACCATTTAGCAACTCTTTGATGATTAATTTAACAAACTGCACAGCAAAACTTGATATTCTAAGTTTTTCTTTCCTTTCACTATATTAAAATGATGTAAGAGGTATGTCAGTTGTTTTTTTAAAAAAATCTAATAACACTTAAAATATCCTAATAGCACGTCTAGTTGTAGTGCATCTATGCTTTCAATTTTTTAAACTATGACTCCAAATAAATAATATGAAAACAGAAGAAAAGTAAAGAAAGAGATGCAAATGGACCAAGTAATCAAAGTTTACTTCACAATTTTTTTTTTTGAGCCAAGAGAAGAAAATGTATTGCTTTTTTCTCTTTTTTCAGTTGTGCAGTCCACAGCCCATAGTCGGCATTTGTCAAGCACCTGTCCCTTCTTTTGAAGCCTTGGGCAAAGCACTGGGTCACCAGGAAGTACTGCAGGAACCCTGTGCCTGGGGACGTGGTAGGTGTTTGGGGGAGCTCATGGGGCGAGATGGGCGCTCTTTGAAAGTCACTCACTTGATAGTAAGTATGAGCAAAGGCAGTGGACAACCTCAAAGTTTTGCAGAAAAGCATGACACCAGCTGAGGATTTTCTCCCATCTGGAGAGGAAGGGTTGAAACAAGAAGCCAAAAGAAGGAAGGAAAATGGATGGGAGGAGAACCAAAGCAGGTTGAAAAGCAGATGCTATGGAGTTGGAATGCGGAGATTAATAAAACTCCACAGGGATGGGGCATCCTGAAAAAGACATTTTAAAAAATTGTATTGTGGTAATGTATATATATCACAAAATTTGCCATTTCAACCATTTTTAGGAGTACAGTTCGGCAGCAATACTTAACATTTGCGATGTTGTGCTGCCATCACCAACCTCCATTACTGAAATTTTTCATCACTCAAAAATTTGTGCCCATTAAGCAATAACCCCCCTTTACTCTCTCCCCACCAGAGCTCCTAGTAACTTCTAATCTACATTGTCTCTATGGATTTGCCATGTATTTTATAAAAGTGGAATCATACCATTTCTGTTCCTTGTGTGGCTTATCTCAACAAGCATAATGTTCTCAACATCCTTCCCTGTGGTATATATCTGAACTTCATCCCCTTTGATGGCTGAGTAATATCTGATTGCGTGGATGGACCACATTTTGTTCACCCATTCGTCTGTTGATGGGCACTCATGTTGTTGTTTCCACCTTTTACCTATTATGGAAAATGTTGCTATGAACATTGTCATGCAAGTATTTGTTTTGGTACCTGTTTTCAGGAAAAAAGACTTTGGAAAGTAGAGATAAGATGGAGTCTTACCTGACTGATACAACCCCATGCCAGGGTTCTACAGCTTTCCAGAGAAAAGGACTCTCAAAAAAGCTTTAGTTGGTGGCATTTGTTGGATTTTCGTGTTTTTTTTTTTTTCAGAACTTGGTATGGAGTTTGTAAGCTGGACGTGCGACTTGTGGTCTTATTCTGGACTGTGTGAAGAAAATGATGCTGAGCAGGTGATACTGATGTGCAGAGAAAGCAGGTAAGATTCTGCAGTGGTGCTGGAATCCCTGGTGGATTCCTGGTAGATTCCAACACGCTTGTGTTATGCAATGTGCAATATTTACTTTTCCCAACCTGGTTAGTTTCACCTGGAATTCTATCATTTGTCAACCAAATAAAATACTTGCATGATGTGATGATGGAAACAGAATACACTTAGTATGGCTTTTGGAGATAATCAAATTAATTATGATTAATGATATAAAAAGGGTACTATTTTAATAGTTAGGACATCTGACATTGGTAATGGGCTTGGTAAGGATGCAAGGCAAAAACCAGTTCTTCCTTGGGGTAAAACCATTGAAAAAAGGAAGATAAGCTCAAAACAAAATGTGATACAATGCAAATAAGATTTACCACGTATCTGCATCCTCCAAAATCTGAGAAGAGCTATTTTCCTACTATAAATGCATCCAAAAGAGATTTCCAGTTCAGACATATTTAATCATGAATACTTTCCTGTCCTGTTTTTGTAAGAGAAAACAGTTTTAATACTTATTATAAGGAAAATTACCTAGATTCTCCATGAGTGTTTATAAGCTGAAAAGTAAAATATGTGTTTTTATCCTACATTGGTTCAAATTATGATGTATATAGTGAACCAATAAATAGGTCATATTTCTATATATCTTTCCCTAGGTAGTTTTCTTTCCAAATTAAAATACTTTGTTATAAGTATATAAATATGTACATTTTTAAAGAATAATCCTGAATTTATATTACACTAACTATATTCAAATATAAATTTCATGCTCCTGAAAATATGTATATATTTTTCATGGCAGCAATATGTAGTTTAAAGTAATATGAGGGAATATTTAGATCTTTTTGAGAAACAACCTGACAAATTTATTGAGCACTGAAGATCTGAAAGTGTTTTTTAAAACTAATTGGGTACTTTCTTGTAAAAATAGAAAGCACGTGGCAAATATATGATATAAAACTCTAGGTTGGAAACCTGGCTGTTCCTACATCATAAATAGATTTTTACGAACAAATTCAGCAGAACCCCATATTCAGGGGTCTCCCAGGTTTTCCTCTGATACAATTCAATGGGAGTGCATTGAAGTCATCATCTTGGGTTTAGGATAATTCAGGATGAGGGCACCTTGACTCAACAGGGAGATTTAAATCAAAGCTCTTCCAGGCAAACCATATGGCCCCTGTTGCTGATCCATCCATTTTGAAGCCTTTTCCAGAACTTGACAGATTCTTGTAACAGATGTGATGTAAGTTTATGAAGCCTACTACAATTAACAGAATCATTAAGATGTTATTCCTGAAACAGGATAACTTACTGGCTCATAATTCTGTATATTATATCACTCCTTTCTTTCTGAATGGAGGCAGAGTCAGTAAAAAAGGGGGCAGCCATTGGTTTGCATGACTTTGGAGGGTCCCCAGATACCTCACCTGCCTTTCAGGTGTGTCACTTTCTAGATCTACTGCCCACCCATGGGAACCAAGCTAACTTGCCTGTCTACTCCATCCGGAGCTATCTAATTGCTTGCCAACTTCTGACTTCTTTGCACTTTGAAGCCAGTCACAGACAACAAACTCCATTCCCAGCATTTTCTCCAGAGATTTGGAAAAAATAAAATTAGGACAAACAAGTAAACACAAACCAGGATTCCCAGTTAAATTTGAATTTCAGATAAACAATGAAACACTTTTTAATACAAGTATATACCATATATTGCATGGGACATACTTATAAAAAAATAAAATAAAAGAGCAGGTCTTGTGTATCTGACATTCAGATGTAACTATGTGTTCTGTATATTTGATTCTCATTTTGTTTTTGCAGGACTTATGTTCTATGAATTTGCAATGAACACAGAATTAGCAAATCCTGAACCATTGCTCCTTGGGGAAATATAGGGTTAGGCTAATGTGAGCATCTGGTCACAATATTTTCATCAACTGATCAATATATAAGCATATTTTATGTGTGTTTCTGTTTGAAGATGCCTTATTTAATACAGTTGATGATTCATTAACATTGAACTCCTGGCCAACAGAACTGTGACTCACGCCTGAATGAAAATTATCTAACACAAATATTTTCTCCATAAGCATATCACAACCTTCTCGTGCTTAGGAGCACTAGACAGTACTTCAGCACTACACTTGGAGGCCATTATAAATAGCAAAATCACCCACAAATTATTCAAAAATATATATAAAAAAAAAGTGACACTAAATATATTGTGAAAAGGACCCATGTTTACAAGATGAAACTGTGGTTCAACCTCAGCTGGGAATGGGTGTGTCAGGTGACTTAAAATTCTCACCACTGCAAATATTTGTGAATTATTGTGAATGTGCCACAAATATTGATTTTCGGTTCCATATACATTTTAACAAGTAGGTGAATTCTCAAAGCCAGAATCCTTGATGAATGAGGATTGACTGTTTTTTATCTGGCAACCTCCCTGGAATGAGCCCAAGTCACTTTTGAACACCACATCCCATCCACAGTTCTTTGACTTTCTGCTTCTTGAGGTCTTGCCCCCAGATCTCCCACTAGTTGTGGCTTCTCTTTTGACTTGCCCTCTCTGTCAGGGTCCCAAAAATCTTCTGGTGAGAAACTCCCTCTCAATGTCAGTGGAATCCATTGCTAGGTCAACCCATCTGAAAACCCTTTCAGCATATAAAACTCTGTCATGTTTATTTCAGGAGGATATCTTGGTCCTAGACCCAACCAAATCCATCAGGGGTCAGAAATGTCATAATGGAGAAAGCTCACTTGGTAGAGAAGAGAGGACCCTTTGCAGCTAAACCCTAGTTCTGTATATTACAAACATCAAGAAATGGTGGAGCAAGGCTTTCAAAATTCAGTACTTGGAAGAGCATGGAAAATGTGCAGGAAGGTTATACATACTTTTAACATCTGTTACAAAATCACATATTAGGAGGTTGCAGGTAAGAAGACAAAATGGGAAGAAATTATCTTATTTCTCATTTCAATGCATACATTAGAAAGGAATAAAAAGTCATCAGAGAAGGAATGATTCAAAACTCGGTGGAGCATTTCAGAGGTGAACAGACTCACAATATTTGGGAAATAGATCTAGAGAAACAGATCAGCTCATTGAAAGAGCTTTGTGCATGCACACACAAACATGCACAAGCATACCAAAAGGAGGCAAATGTTTTTCAAAAGTGAAGATTCATGATTCAGTTGAAAACAAATGTGTCTTTTGATGGTGCTCTAATGGACATTAAAGAAAACCAGATTATTCTGATGTAAAAACAGTTATATTGAGTTAGAAGGGTTGTTAGAGTGTAATGTTCTTTACGTATAGGACAGACACTCATAATCAAATTTAGGTAATAAAGAGTAGAATCAATCGTCTAAGCTGTTGGTGGTTCTTTTTGTTTTAAATATATTATCTTGTTTTTCTAGGGAAACAAAAAGCTTTGTCTTAGGTACATTGATGATAAATTTGTCTCTGGTCACAATATATTTGTGGGGTGGAAAAGAACAAATTTGAAGTAGCTCTAATTGGCTCGTGTTTAGGCAGCTTCATTTGTGCTGGAAGGCTTTCAAGTTGACTTGAGAAATGGTGAGTCTTTAAAATAGGTTTTAAGCATTTGATGCCCTAGTTAAACATTGACATACAGTCTTAAATCAAGATATATTATGAATTCTTATTCCCACAATAAAAACACAACACTGAAGAAAATATGCATGTTTATTGCTGTTAACACTTGTTATATTCATTCAAATAACGCTGCAAAGAACCAGCCTCTGCTCTTTGGAAGTCTTCTTTTGGAGTAAGGGCTTTAAATTTCCATTTTGATATCATTTGTTAGAGAGTTTTCTATAATCATTGGCTGTAGCTCATGTTTTATTTCCCTCAGTTGGAATCAAATTTTTACCATAACACAGTATCACAAAGAAAGACATTTTCCAGCCCATAAGATTTAGATCAGTTGTTGCTGAAGGAAGTTTGGCACTGCATGGTGATGTTTTTGGTTCTCTAAACTGAGGGAGGTTGCTCCTGGCACCTAGTGGGTGGAGTCCAGGGATGCCCCCACCAAGAGAATGATCCAGCCCCAAATGTCAAGTGCTGAGGTGGGAAATCCTGCCCTAGAGGTATAGTCATGGCGTAATTGTAATGTACGGTTCCTGCTAGTGTTAGATTGAATCATGTCCTCTAAAAAGAGACATGCTTTTTATTTTAATCCACGTTCCTGTGGGTTTGAACCCATTTTAAGTGGTATGTTTGAACATTTTGAGGCAAGTCAGATTGTGAACACATTTGTGAATAGGATCTTTGACGGTTCTATTTAGGGTTGGCCAATTGAATCAGGGTGGGCTTTAATGTAGATTACTGGAAGCTTTATACAGAGAACACAGAACTCACAGAAGACAGAAAGGAGAGGACATCACCATGTAATGGGAGGCAGAGGTGAAAACCAAGGAAATCCAAGGATTGCCAGCAGCCAGCATGAGAATGCTACAGATTCTGGGAGAAAGCAGGCCTTGCTGATATCTTGATTTTGGACTTCTTCTAGCCTCTAAACCTTGAGCTAATGAATTCCTGTTGTTAAGCCAGTATCAGTTTACAGTACTTGTGATAGCAGCTCTGACAAATGAAGACACTCTCTATCACCAATACCAGCTGTGAACAATGGCATAATTTGAAGTAATGTGATGTAGTTTAAATACATGACCTTAAATACTGGAGGGACAATAAAACAGGACAATAGGCATACATCTGAGAATTTCTGGAAATATTGATGGGAAAAGTACTTCCTGTTAGTTGCCAGGATTCAAAGATGTATATGGTTTGGACCCTACCCAAAAGGAGTCACAATATATTGGGAAGGCATATCTGGAAATGGAAATATTTAATGTAATGTGGAAAGTTGCTCTGTCACTGCATGTTGGCATCCTGCTCATCTCAACAGCTCTTAGAAACCAACATTGTTGTTAAGCAGGGCACCTGGATTTTTGTTTTAGCTTTGTCCCTAATCCAGGTCTTACAAATGAAGCTTGCCTATACACACTTTAGCTGGTCTTGCTGGGCATGGGATGGGGTGCCTTTTACAAGATTGGAGTTCCTAAGATAAGACTGTCAGAGATGAGGTGATGCTTTTCGTTCATCCCAAAATACCTAAACACAGTATGTGATATGCTGCAAGAGGAAATAACGTATTTTAAATAGGATGCCGGAATCACATTCAAAGCTAAGAATTGAGGCAGGATCTGAGATTTCAGCCCAGAGAAATGGTTAGAAAAGCATCATTTTATTTAAGCCAAGCAGGGAAAACATGAAGGTGGAACTGCAAATCTATCCTGCTCCTTAGTTCTTAACTGTGTGAAACCCTTAATACTTCATGCTAGCATGGAGATGATTTAATTTAATGCTGTGCTGTTTTAAAATGAAAGCATTTAATAATCTTACATTATTACAGAAACAATACATATGCATTGCAAAAAATTTAAATACAAATTTAGAAAACAAAATATAAAAATAAAACATCATATTCCCACCACCTAGCTATTACCACTATCAGCACCTCTATAACCTTCTGGGTCTTTTTTTCTTACATATGAGTAACTTTTTACCAAAATGAGATCATGCTGTATATATACTGTTTTATGATCTCTCCCTTTTTTTTTTTTCCCAGTCAACTCTCTCTGCCTTTCTATTTCATCCCTTCTAATACCCAGACTGAATTAAAATGTCCCCAACTGAGCCCCCTCCAAAGTCATTTACAGTTTGTCTGAATCCAATACAGAGTCGTGTATGATATCTGATCACTATGTGCATTAAATTGCTTAATTTGGTGCATTATCCTTTTACATTATTTTATTTTATTTTATTTTTGGCCAATGTCCCATGGAAATGTCCAGACCAGTTTTCCCATAGAATATGCCTTCTTCAAGATGTGTCCTTGTGCTGTTGTTTAATTTGGCTGTTGACTTTTTAATTTCTATCCCCTCCTTCAGAAATAGAAACAGTTAAATATCTAAAGGGTTTAATTTCAAACAGACTTTGTGTGTTCTGCACAGTGAATGAGAAAACAGGGCAAGCAGGAGAGCCATCCCTTGAAGATATTTAGGAGGATTTTTCTTGATGAATCATCTGACTATTCAAGGTCTCTTTCTTGTCCTCTGATTATATGAAGACTTATTGGCAACAAATGTAATGAAGACCAATGCCACTGTCTACTGACCCTCTAATTTCCCCTTTCATTTAATTACTGAAATTCATTTCTCAATCATTGTGCCTTTTATCAGCCTCTGTAATTAAAGGAGCCTTGAAGGGTAAAGGGGGTGGTATCCAAACTACCTTAGCTGGCCACTAAGGGAAATACAAATATAAATTTTTCTTCACAAGCTTTCAGTTTAATTAACTGATCACTTCTCTCTGTTTTAACCTCTACAAAGGTCTGTGCATGGTGGAACAATGAAGAAAAACTCAATTGTCACATTAGCGATTTTGCTTCACATCTAGAAAAAAGCACTAGAAATTTTGCTTTATTTCATGAGTAAATTGATGGCTTGAATAGGGCATAGTATTATCGTGTTTGCAGCCATATCAGTTGATTTTTTTGGCGAATAATAATTCACTGCTTCAGATTTGTTTTTAGTATTTATTGAGCTATAATTCACACCCATAAAATTCACCCTTGTAAAGCGTAAAATTCAGTGGTTTTTAGTATATTCACACACCTGTGGAATTATCACCACTATCTAATTTCAGAATATTTTCATCACCCCACAAAAGCCCCATTTCTATTAGCTGTCACTTCCCATTCCCCCTCCCTCAACCCCTGACAATACTACTCCACTTTCGGTCTCTATGATTTTACCTATTCAGGATATTTCATATAAAAGGAACCATAGAATATGTAGTCTTTTCAATCTAGCTTCTTTTCTTTAGCATAATGTTTTCAAGGTTCATCCATGTTGTAGCATGTACCAGAGCTTCATATCTTTTTATGACCAAGTTATATTTCATTTTGTGGATAGAACACATTTTGTTCATCCATTCTTCCACTGATGAACATTTCCCACCTTTTAGCTGTTATGAGTAGTGCTGCTACACTTTGAATGCTCATGTACAAGTTTTTGCATGGCCATATGTTTTCATTTCTCTTAAGCATATACCTAGGAGTGAAACTGCTTGGTCAAATGAGAACTCTATATTTAACTTTTTAAGAAACTGCCAAGCTGCTCTCCAAAGTGGCTGAGCTATTTTACATTCCCACCAATCATGTCTAAGGGTTCCAAATATTCCACATCCTCCCCCAACTGTTGTTATTATCTTTTTTTTTTTAAAGTTTGACCTGCCTTACAAAATTTTAATCCATAAAATCCTAATATTACATTCTAATACTACTGTAGCAGTTTGATATTGTCTATGAATTCCAAAAATAGATATTGGATTGTGTTTGTAAACTGGACTGTTCCTCTGGGCATATTAGATTGTATTAGATTCAGAGGTTTCACTTTTACTTTATTAAATCAAGATTAGCGTTTTCATTTGACCACTTCATTAGGGCAAGCAGGATTGAGTCTCTAACCCCTTAAGGGTGGGGATAAAATGGACTCTCACATGGAGAAGGAGAACACAGGGAGTTTACTTTTGATGCTGGAGCCCCGGGGAGAGAGCCAAGCCATTGGCCTGATGCTTTACAGCTGGCCTTGTGGAGAGAACAGGGCAGTTGAGCCCAGAAAGAAACGAACTCTGGGAAGAGAGATGAGCCTTATGCTAGCCCACAGTTGAGATCAGAAGAAGCTGGATGCATGAAGCCTTAACAGGGAAGAAGGAAGGCTGAACCCTCACAGATATCACCTGCCATCTTGTTTCAACACATGGCAACAGACTTTGAGTGAGGAAGTAACTTTGAGTTGGACTTTTTAGGGCCTTGTGACTGTGAGCTTCTACCCCAAATAAATACCCTTTATAAAACCCAGCAGACTTCTGGTACTTTGCATCAGCACCCCTTTGGGTGACTAATACAAGTACATAATAGGGGGTTATGGAAAAATTATGCCAAATGTATGCTATGCATCATAGTTATGGTAATAGTCTGATGATATTATTTCATAATCTGTAACAAATGTTCCTCAGTGGTGTGGTGTGTTGGTGAAGGGTTGTTGTATGGGAATTCTACACAAGTGCATGATTATTTTGTAAGTTTACAACTTCTGTAATAAAAATACATTTTAAAAACTCTAATATTACAATCTAATTTGGAGGCTTTACTTCTCATCACATAAAGATTATTTGAGTGGCCAAAGGATTACTACCAGAGGTTTCTCTGAATGTCATTCTTCACATATATTTATAAAAGCTACTTTATATACAAAAATTAATTTTCATTAAAAAAACTGCTGTAATCTTCATCTAGGCTTGTAACTCTTAATCTCCTGTGGGCACTAATTTATAGGATTAAAACCAATTTCACAATAACTAATCCCTTTGTGGATGATAGTAACCAGCTAGCAGAACCTCAAATGCATCCCAATATATTTGAGCTTCTCCTATTCCAATGATGCTCACAGGGGATCACTAGTTACTGACATATTCTAGAATTTCCCACTGCAGTTGCCAGCTCTTTTCTGTGCCTATGATCAATTACTGTATTCACTGCATCTTCTATCATGAAGGTGACCCTGTCCCAAGGATGAATTAACCATACTTCTCTCCTCTGAATGCTTTCTATTTCTGCTTACATTTTTCTTTTTCATCTCAGGGTATGGTTCTTTTCTTATGGGTTTTGGTACCAGTTTAGTAGGCAAAATTAGTGTGATAATTAAGTGTTCTTCTTTATCCAGAAACCTGGAGCAAATTACTCCCAGGCTGTATTGAAGGATATTTGAGTTGCAACACTCAGCAGAACAAATGCAAACTTGCCTCTTCCCACAGAAAATCAACTGGCACATGAGTTGACAGCTGGGGAACTTTACTTTTAATTCTAGGTATGTGGGCATCTGGATGAGAGCTTTCCCCATGAAAGTGAACAGCTGTATTTCTGCTTTGGAAAGGGTTCTGTACTCCTCATATGGTATCATTATAAAGACTATTACTGGGTGCCTGCCTTCAGTCAGGAAACTAACTTCTCATTGGAGAATGAGTAAGAAGAAACAGTCTTTACTCTCAAATTCTTATGGTATTATGAGGGGAGAGACCCCTGATCTGACAATTTTACTGAAGATGAGATATATTGTAATAGCAATAAGTTTGAATGCAGTCTAGAGAGAGTCAGCTGGGGTGCTTCTGAGAAATGGGAAGGCTGAGAGTATGTGATGAGTTCCAGAAGGAGTTGGCTGGGGCAGGAAGGGCACAGGTGGTGCCCCACCCAGAGGAGGGCTGTAGAAGAAGAACAAAGGTCTGAAGCAGGAAGCAGCAGGAAGTACTCAGCAGATGGAGACCAGTCACTTTAGTTTGAGTCCGATGGACAACCCACTTTCACACATCCCCTCCTCTAACTTATTCTCCTTGCAGCAGCCAGGATATTTTCCATGTTCCCCCCATTGAAATCCCTGCCTCACCCTTCAATTTAAGCTTGGTTGTACATTAGTAGGGAGACTTTCTCTAACCTCCCCTACCTTCCCTCTTAAAATATATATTCCTTCCCCCTTTTCTCTCAATACCTGACTCCTTTCCTTTGTGATTCTGATCAGCATTATAATTACATATTTATAAGTATTTATTTTCTTAATGTTTTCCCTCTTCCAAGTCCCTTGAATGCAAGAAACCTCATCTCTTTGGTTCCTCTAAAGTATTTCCCATTGTGGATGCCATGACTGGCAAATAGTGAACTCAAAAATACTTTGAGGGGAAGCATATGTGGCTCAAGCAATTGAGCTCCCACTTACCACATGGGAAGTCCCAGGTTGAATTCTCAGTTCCTCCTAAAGAACACGAGCAAGACAGCGAGCTGACGCGAGGGGCTGGCATGGAGAGCTGGTGCAACAAGATGACGTGACAAGAGACACAAGGAGGAAAACATGAGATACACAATAAAGCTGGGAGTGGAGGTGGCTCAGCGATTAGGTGCCTCCTTCCCACCTGGGAAGGTTCGGTTCCTGGTGCCTCCTAAAAGGAAGACAAGCACACAATGAACAGACACAGCAAATGCAAACAATGAGGGGTTGAGGAGAAACAAATAAAATCTTTAAAAAATACTTTGAATGAATAAAAAAACTAGAGTGTATGGGTTCAAATTCAGATCTAACTCAGTTAGTACCTTGTACCCCTTGCTTACTCTGATTCTTTGATGTGGAATGACCTGCCTCTCCTTCTACTCCTATTTGATTATTTGATGATTCAGTTTCCATCACCTCCTCTGTGAGCCCTCTTCCTATTCCCTTAGTAGAACCATGGGTAGGCAAGTGCTAACAAAGCAGGCCTGAGACTGTTATCATGAGAAAGATGTGCTAGCAAGGTCAGCTGCTGGCCGGTGACTGGGAACTCAGTCTATTCCCTGCACTGATGCAAAAAGTTCCCTATCTGATAAGGTTGTTTCACTGTGTTGACTGTACATACAGTATGACTTTCAGTGAATACCTGCTTTCATTCCGGAAGTCTAAATTTTGGTTAAGTACCAGGCAGAGGATACCAATGGGATTGGCTCCCAATAAAATTCAGGGCACTGGGTCTCTAATTGGCAGGACTGGATGTGTACAACTGAGCTTTTACTGCTACAGGGAGAGTGTGCTCCATGTGATTCCTCGTGGGTGGGAGGATGCATAAAAAGCTTGCACAAGGATTATTCCAGACAATACCTGTGCATTTTGCCCTTAAAATTCCAGCTCTGTATCTTTATTCTGCCACTAGATCAGCAAGGGTTCTCTGGAAAAACAGACCCAATAAGAGATTGGTGTTGTAGTCTTGAGTTTGAAATTGTTAGGGAAGGCTGGAAACACAGGCAGGATTTTTTTAAACATATTTTTTTATTGAAGTATATCATTCACACATGAACATACCTAAACAATAAGTGTATATTGAAAGTTGTGAACTTAAACGAAATAAACATGCAAAACATCATACAGGGGTGCCATACGTCACCCCTCCACCAACACCTTACATTGTTGTGAAGCATTTGTTACAAACTATGCAAGAGCATCATCAAAATATTACTAACTATAGTCCATGTCTTAAATTTGGTGTATTTTTCCCCCAAACCACCCAATAATTTTTAAAAATATATTTTTATTGCAGAGGTTGTGGACTTACAAAACAATCATGCACACACAACAGCCACACAACACCCCTTCACCAACACACGACACCATGGTGGAATATTTGTTACTCGGGCAGGATGTTTATGCTAGATTCTTGAGGCAGAATTTCTTCTTGTCCAGGAAACCTTGGTTTTTGCTGCTAATCCCTCCAATTGATTCGGTGAATCCCACCCTCAATATTGAGGGTACTCTCCTTTACTTAAATCAATGGACTATAGATGTTAATCACATCTTCAAAATACCTTCACAGAATACCTAGATTAGTGTTTGATTAAATAATTGGGCAGAGCATAGCCAAGTTGACACAAAAGACTTTCCACCACAGTAATTTGTAATGAACCTTCTAGCCTATCAGTGAACCTGAGTGTGGTCTCCTGGAAGTCCAAAACAAATTGATAACATCCTTCTCTGGGTTTTCCCAACATCCTATGTGTAAGTTTATTGTATTCAGTATGAAGCTTGATTGTGCACACTTATTAGTGTGCTTGAATCTCCTATCTAAATATCAATCTTTTCATGCAGGGAGTATTTGTCACTCGTTTTTGCTTTTTCAATGTCTAATAAAAGACTTGGATCTTAGCAGGTACTACACATGTAATTTTTGCACAAATGTCAGATGAAGAGGCTGTTAATTACTAAACCATTTTCCTTTACCCATTTGATTATTGAGAGCTAAATTTCCCCCAGCACATAATTAGTCCATCATCATGAATTGAATAGAAGCTGTATCCCGTACGACCACAAATACCAAGTTAGTGAAGGCTAACCTTTACTTGAGATAAAAATAATCCTCCCAGGAATGTGTTGTAAAACACCAGGCAGGTTTATCATAGCAGGAGCACTGCTAAAATACTGTCTGGGGAACTCACATCCTGAGTCCACTTTATAAATCTGCCTGATTCCCAGTAGCATTTTGGTCTGTTTGCCACTGAGCTTGCTTGCATGGGAGGCAAAGATTAGCCTTGCCACAATTTACTTCTATTCCATGGCAAATATTGCCACACTAAGTCTTAGTAGAAGGTCTTTGTAATTTACAATATGAAACTACTTAAAAATGGTAGATAAGTCAGGTGTTGTACAATGAAAGTAAGGATATAGACTGCTTATCTGGCAATGAAATATGGGTTATACTACTAAAGAAGAAAAAAGAAAGCCTATAAAATTAAAAACAAAAAATATATTACCTTTTAATTTACATGGGATCATAAATAAAAATAGCTTACTTTTTAATTTAATATTTCTGTCCATTCTATTAAAATACCCTTTGTACACCAGAATTTTAGCAACTGCAAGTCATACCCAACAAGATTATGCAAAGTCCATGGGTAAGACTGGAAATATGTCACATTTGATCCAACCAAATTCCTTGTGCTCACACACCCAGTTCCCAGACTGCCAGAAGGAAAGCAGGTGTTCAGCATAAACTGTACAGTTTAGGCAAAGTGAGACTAAATTCTTAATAGTTGGGAAACCCTTCTAAAACCCAAGTTCCTAGATGCCAGCCATGAGCCAAATTTGCACACAGCCCTTTCTAAGGATGGGACTCAAGACTGCTAAGTTAACACTTTTCTCTACAGTTGTTTTTTTAAAAAACACAGTATAAAAGGAACCCTCAGATTCTTGAAAAGGTTTCAAAAAGTGTCTTCTGTTTTCCCTATTGAAATGTTTAACTCCAGCTGCAATGACTTGTGATTGATATTTTTTCTTTATTGAGGTGAATTTCACCTAACATTCACCAGCAATATCTAGACAGAACTTCTCATTTCTCTAAAGGAGACCCATTGTGCAGTCACTTCTCAATTTTCCTCCCCAGCCCCTGGTCAACCAGTAATCTACTTTCTGTCCATGTGGAGTTGCCTCTTCTGAACATTTCCTACAAATGAAATCATACAGGACATGGTCTTTGGTGTCTGGCGTCCTTCAGTTAGCATCACATTTTTCAGGTTCACCCATGCTGTGTAGTGTGTCTCAGTACTCCATTGATTTTTATGGCCGATTGGTATCGTTTTTAAGCAGAAGGTCTAGGGTGTGACATTGGATCAAATGTCATCAGGGGCTAATGAAAAGCCAGGCTCTGATGCTTAGGGTTGGTCCTGCCAAATGACTGGTCTTTGTGCAACTCAAGTTAATGGCAAGATGCACTGCACATTCCCTTCTTAGTCC
>JAQZBX010057673.1:0-17908 GCA_029593785.1 Cabassous unicinctus
CAAATATATCTTTAAAAAGAAAAACAAAGTTGGAGGACTCTCACTTCCTGACTTTAAAGCATATTACTTAGCTACGGCCATAAAAACAGCATGGTACTGGCATATAGACAGATTAACCGATGGAACTGAATCAAGAACTTAGAAATAGACCCTCACATCTATAGCCAAGTGATTTTTGACAAAGCTGTCAAGCCCTCTGAGCTGGGCCAGTACAGTCTATTTAACAAATGGTGCTGGAAGAGGTAGAAATCCATATCCAAAAGAAAGAAAGCAGACCCCTATCTCACACAATATACAAAAATTAATTCAAAATGGATTAAGGACTTAAATAAAAAGTACAACCTTAAAACTCCTAGAAGAAAATGTATGAAAATATCTTCAAGATCTTGTGGTAAGTGGTAGTTTCTTAAACCCTGCATGAGCAACAAAAGAAAAAATAGATAAATGGGACCTCCTTAAAATTGAACACTTTTGTGCCTCAAAGGACTTTGTCAAAATGGTGAAAAGGGAGCTGACTCAATGGGAGAAAATATTTGGCAATCACATATCTGATAAGGGTTTAATATCCATGATACATAAAGAGATCATACAACTAAACACTAAAAAGACAAACTACGCAATTAAAAAGTGGGCAAGACTTAAAAAGACAATTGTCCAAAAAAGATTTATAAATGGTGAAAAAACACATGAAAAAATGTCCTACTTCACTAATGAATAAAGAAATGCAAATCAAAACTACAATTATATATCATTTCATACCTAGTAAATGGCCACTATTAAAAAGTCAGAAAACCATAAGTGTTGATGAGAATGTGGAGAGAGAGGAATGCTTCTTCACTGTTTGGTGGGAATGTAGAATGGTAAAGTCATTGTGGAGGACTCTTTGGCAGTTCCTAAGGAAGTTGAATATAGACTTGCCATGTGACCCAGCAATACCATTACTAGATAAATATCCAGAAAGAAATGAGAGCAGTGACATGAACAGACATCTGCATACTGATGCTCATAGTGGCATTATTCATGATTTCCAAAAGTTGGAAATAACCCAGGTATCCATCAACCAATGAATAGATAAAGAAATTGTGGTATATACACATGGTGGAATATTTTGCAGTTGTAAGAAGAAATGAAGTTGTGAAGAATGTGACAATATGGATGAAACTGGAGGACATTATGTTGAGTGAAGCAAGCCAGACACAAAAGGACAGATACTGTATGATTGTGCTATAATGAACTAAATATATTGTGTAAATTTATGGAGTTTATAATTAGAATATAGGTCACCAGAAAATAGAATGAGGCTAGAGAACGGAAAGCTGAAGTTTAATCTGTGTAGAACTGGTAAAAAGGTTGTTTGTAAATCATTGGGAATTAATAGAAATGGTGAAAGCACATCACAGTGTTTGTAACTAGCAGAGCTATTTAATGGGTATGACAATGGTTAGAAGGGTAAGTCTAAAGTAATTCTAAGGTCATGTATATTACTGGAAATAATTCTCAAAGATACAACATGGGACTGTGTAACATAGTGAAACCTCATATGAAATGCAAATATGGGTGATATTGCATATATAAGACTTTTTTTTACAAAACTTAAATACAAACAAACAAGAAAGATGGAAACAGAATAGCAGCTCTGTACGGCAGGGGAAGCAGAGAGAGATTGAGAGGTGATAAGTTATTTTTAAGTTTGTTTTTTGTTTATTATTATTATTATTGGAATAATGAAAATGCTTTAAAAGTGATTGAAGTGATACATGCACAACTATGTGATTATACCAAATACTATTGATGGTATACTTTAGATGGATTTATGCTTTATTAATATATATCAATAAAATTGATTTGTTAAAATAAAAAACTTGAGTCTCATTTCTGGACCCCACTGCCTGGAGCATCCTGTCAGTTAAGGTTTTTTCCTTTATAAACACTGTAATTATCTTGTGAAAGATGCAACTGTATTTATGTGTGTGTAATTGTTCATTTGTTAAATTAAACATTTGAATTATGCCACTTTTTGTGACCATGAAAAAAAGGTGATGTTAAAGTCTCAAAGCAGAAATTCTTGTGATCCTTGGAACCCTCAGTTCTTGCTTTCAGGACCTCCAAACGATTGGATGAGGCTCACCCACATTATGTAGGGTAAGCTACTTAAGGTTATCTGATTGTATATTCTAATCCCGTCTTTGAAATATATCTACAATAATAATCAGGACAGTATTTGACCAAATAACTGCATACCATAATTTGGACGTGTTGACACATAAAATTAGCTATCACATCTCCCAAAATTTTTACTGTCAAGAGTGTTAGCGCAGATTAGGAAACCAGAGTAAAGAAAGAGCTCCAGGATCTCAGACTTCGGTTTGAATCATGGCTTAACTAATTTTTAAATGTAAAGCACCTGGCAAAAACAAGCACTCTAAGTTCTAATATTCACATTTATAACTTGAAAATGATAAACCAAATCTTTCAGGATATTTCAATGAGATCAAATGTAAAATATTAATACAATACCTGACTCTGTTTCAGACAATGGCATACTTTATAGAAGCTTATTATTATGTGGCATTTGATTTAACATTCATATTTTTTAATTTAAAAAATACTATTTTGTATTTGTCTATTAAATCATTGATTTTTTTTTCTCCTTCATGGAACTTTTGTATGCAAAGATTTCTGGAAATAGTTGTGACCTAACAAAACCTCTGTGAAAAAATAGAGAATTGCTTCCAGTATTGAGATATAAAATGACAGGGCTGTGGTGACTAGAGTTTTCCGGATAGAAAGGCATGACTCATTTACTATCTTTTTTAAATGCATGCTTTCTAGAGAAAGGCCTTGCCTTACAGAATATTCATGCAAGCCCTTGAAACTCCTTATTCATATGTCTCTTAAGTTTAGCTAAGTGGTACATGCTTTTTACTGATTCCAGCAAATCCACTAGTTACAAAGAAAATCAGGTTAGTATGGTATTGCAGGTACAAATTTTCATTAGGCATTGGAACATTTTTTGACTAATACCACCCTATCTTAGCTACTCTTCCTTTTGAATATTCATTAAGATAAGAGTGATTTCATTTTGGAATCATTGCTAATGAAATACAGCTAAGAATGTGTTTAATAACCAGCTCTTCAGAGTAAAAGAAACCACACACACACATACACACACTGATTGAAAGTATTTGCTAATTTCCCTGGTGTAAATAGTTCCATCATGGCTCATTTGAAGAAACCAATGTGAGAGCACTAAAAGTGGAGTTGGGAAGAGCTCCAGCGTACCATTACATACAGCTCATTTATAGGAATATATACCTGACAAGCCAATCAAATGCATTTTGGTGTGTGACTCTGCAAAGGCACTGTTTTATAGAATAAGAATATTTTGACAATTTACCAAGTATACTATTTTATAAGCTAGGTAAACCATAGAGAGAAAGGATTATAGATTACAAAAGCAATCAGTTGCCATAATTAAGGAAAAAAGTAAACTATAGGAAACAAAGCATTAATATTACTCTACCAGATATATGGAATTCCTAAGACTCAACAATAAAAAAAAAAACAATGAGTATGTTCCAAAGTTAGAAGAACACCAACTTTTTAATTTTAAATTTTTAAAAATTTTAATATACTTTTTATTTTTTTTAAAGATACTTAGATTACATAAAATGTTACATAAAAATTATAAAGGATTCCCATATGCCCTACTCCCCACACCTCCCACTTTTCCCCACATTAACAACTGCTTTCATTAGTGTGGTACGTTCATTGCAATTGGTGAACACATTTTGGAGCTTTGCCAGTAAACATGGATTAAAATTTACATTGTAGTTTATACTTTCTCCCACTCAATTCTGTAGGTTATGGGAGGATATATAATGGCCTGTATCTGTCATTGCAATGTCATTCAGGACAATTCCAAGTCCTGAAAATGCCCCCATATTGCACCTCTTTTTCCTTCTCCCTGCCTTAAGCAACTCCAGTGGCCACTGTCTCCACAACCATGATATAATTTCTTCCATTGCTAAAATCACAATAAGTCTATAGTAGAATACCAGTAAGTCCACTCTAGTCCATATTTTATTCCCCAATCCTGAGGATTCTGGGATAGTGATGCCCACTCCACCACTAATTGAGAGGGGGCTTCAGTCCCTTAGGGCTGATGGATGGGACCCTCTTGCTTGCAGTTGTAGACTCTCTCGGTTCCTTGGTGTGGTTGTTGCCCATTCTCACCTCCTTATTAGTTGTCCTGGGTGAGTCCAATGAACTGGAGAGTTAGGTGCTGCAACTCTGCTCAGGCTTAGGGCCTGGCTGGCATATGGACAGCCCAGAGATTCAAGTCTCTTGGACGTACACCTACCAACTCCAGCACCAACTATAGGTTCAAATAAAAGGGACAGAAGAAGCATATGTAGAGAAGACACATCTGAGTCCAACTCTGTCATGCTCAGGAGCACAAACTCCAGAATAGGGCCCACTGGCAAAGTGCCAAACTCTGGAACTATCTGCCATGACCATAGGACCTGGGTGTCTCCAGAGCCTTCAAGAGCCCACTATTTGGGGTAGCATCTACTTTGGCTGTCTATGATATCCTGTTGAGATGTGCATAAGCGTTACCTCTTTGATGTAGCACACCTACTTGAGAATATTTTATTTTTCTTCTGATTTGAATTTATCCCCTTGAAATCCCAAAATGACTGCAGCAATCTGCTTTCCTCTCTAAGATTTAAACACAG
Source organism: Cabassous unicinctus (assembly GCA_029593785.1). Classification (NCBI taxonomy): domain Eukaryota; kingdom Metazoa; phylum Chordata; class Mammalia; order Cingulata; family Chlamyphoridae; genus Cabassous; species Cabassous unicinctus. The sequence continues at coordinate 4,740 of JAQZBX010057673.1, forward strand.
TCCTGATAATATATCTCAATGTAATTGGTTCTAATTTTTTTTGCATCAATTATTGTTTGCATAAATAAAATCCAACAATATAAACTAAAAGGGTAAACATATGGTTAGGGTTGGTGATGTAATCTTCAGGCTACTGTATATGCGCTGAGTTTGAATCCAGTTTTTTACTCATTAAAGCATTTTCTCTTGCTGTATTCTCTAAGTTGATGGCAAGAATCTTTAAAACTTTTTCTTAAAAAGACAACCTGGGCATTTACCTTAACTTCTGCTTCACTCAGAAAGTCTTGCAAATTTACCTCTACATATTTTTAATGATAACTTCCTTCGATATTTCCTTACAAACTCTTCATTGCAGCATTTTTTCAAATCTCTGATGCATTTATGAATGGGAATTATAGTAATAATATCATCATTAGGTTATGATGATTAATTGAGTTCATATATATCAAGGACTTAAGCTAGCACCTGACACAGTAAGTGCTTAATGAATGTTAACAGTGAACCCTATCATCATCATCATCACCATTATACATTGATAACAATAGTTACTGAGCAACTTCTATATGGCATACATTGTTGCAGGTTCTGAGGTTATAGTAATGAATCAAACATGGCTCCTCTCATGGAAATTACATTCTAGTAAGTGAATGTAGAATAAAATGATATAAATTATATCAAATGGGTATATGTGCTATGTAGAAGAAAGTGAGTAAAGGGATAAGATGTAATATGAGGTGGTGGTAAAGGGGATGCTATATAAAAAGTTTGTCTGATTAGGTGAAATTTGAGCAGTGCCTGAATGAAGTACAGGAGAAAACTTTTGGATGACTGTGGGAAGACTGTTCCAGGCTGAAGAAACAGTGCAAAAGCCTTGAATACATATCATGTTCATGAATGATAACAGAATCCAGGTGGCTAGAGCAGAGTAAACAGGGAAGAGGAGGTAGAAATGGCATTAGAAAAACAAGGTGGTGCAAAGTCATATAGGGCCTTAATTTTACTTCTCTGTTTTAGCAATCTTTCTGCCTGCTACTTGCCCCACTCAAATTCAGTCTACATAGCCACCAGGTGTCCTTCTAAAATGCAATTTTAGTATGCTACTCCTTTGCTTAAAAGCTTTCAGGAGTTTTCCATTACTTACTTGGCACTTTACATAACATTCAAGACCCACCATTGTCTGTGCTTTATTTCCCAGGCACATATCTTACACATATCTTATCCCAGGCACACAGCACCTTACTTCTAGTTCTCCGTAGTTTCAAATTAGTTTGATTCCCCCAGGCATACCATGCTAGTTTTTACTAACATTTGCTGCTATTTATTTGTGGAATTTTCTTTACCCTTGTCTGAAACTAAATAATCTAGTGTCACTTTACTAGATTATTTAGCCTAAGTGTCACTTCCTTTGGGAAAACATTGTAAACCCAGTCTAGTTTGGACAGCTGTCCCTTCTCCCTGTTCACATAATCTGTATATACTGTGATTACTGTATTTATCTCCTCAACTTGTCTTGTAACTCCTTGAGGTCAGGTAATGGGTCTTTTCTTCAGGATTTAACACTGTAACTGACATATATTATTCACTCAATTAATGTTTATTTAATGGATAAATAAATAAAATATCCCAATGAAAGTTTTCCGATGCTTCCCAATGGAGCAGAAGGTCTATAAGATTTAGAAATGATTTGAATTTTTTAGTCAGGAAATGGGAGTAGCCTGCTCATCTTTTCCATATCTCTTGTTCATTCTGCTCTTCAGAATGGCAGCAAATTAAATCACTTTCATAAGTTCCCACATATCTTCTTCATCACACATGCACTTAAAGCAACTTTAAGTACCCTGTTAACACATTTACCAATATTTCCAGGGATAATCTTTTGCAGACAGGCATATTTGATGGAGATGGTTAAAGACTTTTCCTTTTCTTAGAACCATCACTGTAGAACTCAGGCCCTTTATCTGAGTAGTAAATTTTCCTTTATTGAAAAAAAATCATTCTAGATGCTACCTAACGATTCAAGAAATCAAGGGACAGCTGCACGTTTTGGACAAATCAAATTTTCCTCCTCAAATAAATGTTTTGATAATGTTTGACTAGGAGAACTCAATTCTATTTTTGAGACCAAACAATACATTCCTATCCATATGTTGCTGTTTTCAAAAATGTTTGTTGTTGACCTCAGAAATAGGCAGTATGCAATAATGCAGTCAACAAAAAGCACAATTTAATAAAAACAAAAAATGAAATACTTGATGACAAGAATTTTTTAAAATATTATTTTTCCTATGGGTTTCATAAACAATTCTTTGGAGTCAATACTTATGTCAGTGAAATATTTTTAACAGCCCAATTTAAAATCTACAGCAGTACTCTCAATACACACTGATAACTTAATGCACTTTCAGTCAACAGATAATGCACATTTTAATGAAGAAATATTTATTATAATCATAAAATTGTGTATCAGAAAAATATGTCCTTAAGCTATTTTTTTTCTTTGTGCTGTCTGGAATGTATGTCATAATTTTACCATACGGCATTATCATATAAAATAAAAGCATAAACCATTTTCACTTCTTCAGTTTGAGAAAAAACTTATTTCAAAAAAGAAATGTAGCTGAATTCTTAGCAAATGGCTTTAAAAACACATCATTATCTTCTAGGATGTTGTAAGTAGGTTTCTGGAATGTCAAGTTAAGGTTTATTTTACCTGCTTGAATACCTAGGAAAACTGTGCATTGAACTTATCAATACGTGGTAATGATTTATGGTACAGAATGTTTCTCTCCTTGAGTGTGTAAATACTATCTTGAGCATTTCCTTCCGCAATTAAGGGTTTTTACACATTTTTTTCTTTTATGATCAGAAATTATAAAATTATTTGTGTCTTTTTATGTTGTGTTACTCTATGTATAACTCATTTAGGAATATAATGAACTCACAGTTTAAAATTATGACAGCAATATTAACATTATATCTAAATAATTAATATGAATAAAACAGTTTACAATAAAGTAAATATAGCAAGAAAAGGCAATTTAATGTTATTTCTGAAGCTGGATTGGCAGAAAGCCTAGAAATTGACAAGTTATTCTTTACTTACTGCTGATTCAAGTTCATTAGGAAACTCATCTTTGTTTATTTATTCTTATATTAATGAGCCAAAATCTGTGAGGCACACAGATTTTGTGCATTTAAATGAACATAAATATAAGCAATATAGTAGGAGAAAAAGAGCATATTCACATATACATATAAAATTGAAGACAGTCCATGCAATTAGTGAAACATACACTCATAAAGAACAGTTGTAATTCAGGGGAATGAAAATGAAGGAAGAGTCCATGGATGAGGTGGATTTGAGAGAAGTAGGATTTGTAGGAAGTGATAGTGGCAAAAAAGAAGCAAAAGGAAATGTAATAGTAAAAGCCCTGAGCTAGGAAAACATAGGTCATATCCAGTGAAAAGCAAGTCTGTTAACAAGATTGATGTATATAGTTCATTTTTCTGGGGAAGGTCACATGGAAAGTTCAATTTATATATGAAAATTGTGGGCTGTGATTGCCACGGTGAGTCATCTGCACATTAAGTAGGACTGCATAAAGCTTTTTGAGCACTAATTTGATGAGGTTAACTCTGATAATAGAATATGGATTTTATTCAAACAGAGATCAAATAGTTACATACTGTTGAAAACTAGAGAAAGGTTACCTACATGATGGGAAACATACTCCTCAGAATGTTTATTATATTTTATGTACAAGTACAGGCTTTGTCAATAATTATCTAAATCATGGGAACATTTATTTTATTTTTTCTTATTTGCTGTATGTCTTATTATTGGCATGATCACTTATTTCATGAAGCATATATTCTCTAGGTGTTATTTCCACACTACAGAAGGTCTGTTAATGTTGCCTTCACTGTTGCATATGCTTTCAGCTTCTTTGGACATATGATAATTGTGTGCAAATGTATACTAAATATGATTAATTTTATAATTAAGCACTTTTTAACTGTAAATTCTTTATTGTATTTTGTATTAAGATGAGTTGTCATCATGAAAATCTTTGTACAAAACAATATTTTACTAGTTATCTCCATGTAGTCTTCAAAAGAGCTGTTAAATTTAATGAATTATGTACTTTAATTAAAAAAATACATCTCTGAATTTTTTGGCAGTTTGTTGGATAACATGACTGTCAGTAATAGCCAATTGATGAGCTGTTTTAAAATTAACATAAGGGTAACCTTTTTACCATGAGAGAGAAAATTAAGCTTTTGATAAGAAACTTGTGCTATGGGTAGTTTTTAAGAATAAATGTTTCAAATTCTGCCAGTTGTTATGTGATTTTTTTGTCATAAGTAAAGTTAATAAGTTACCTTTAAAATCTCTTATACATCATGCATAAAATAATTTAACATGGTCATTGAATATTGAATTTTATTATCCATTTAAAACTTTTTCAAATGAAGAGATTAATAAGATGTTTAAATCAATTTACTAATATTTTCGAAAATTTCCTATGAATTATAAAATATTTAAATTTTAATTAAAAAACCTGTGAATAATTGTTTGTTTGGGTTAAATATACTGATCAGGATAAAGTCATCACAATCAATGGTGATTTTTCTTCTTATCTCTGTATCTTTAATGGTATATTATTCAGATATAGCAGTCATTGAAACATAGTATGAGGGACAGAGAGAGTCTGCAACTGTAAGCAAGATAGTTCCATCCATCTGCCCAATGGAATCTAAGCCCTCTCTTAATTAAAGGCAGAGTGGTCATCACCATTCCAAAATCCTCAATTGCGGAATGAACAATGAACTAAGTAGACACCATTATTTTACTATGGGCTTATTGTTATTCTAGCAATGGAAGAACTTTTATCATTAATGTGGAGGCAGTGGACACAGGAGGTTCTGAGAAGAGGGAATGGGAAAAATAGGTGTAATATGGGGGCTTTTTGGGAACATTGGAATTGTCCTGCATGATGTTGCAATGATGGATACAGGCCATTATGTATTTTGTCATACTTAAAAAATTGCGTGGGACAGAGTGTAAACAACAATGTAAACTATAATCCATGGTTAGTGGCAATGCTTCAATATGTGTTCACCAATTGTAACAAATGTACCACACTAATGAAGGATGTTGTTAATGTGAGAAATTGTGGGAGGGGAAGGGAGTGGGGCATATGGGAAGCCCCTATATTTTTTATATAACATTTATGTAATCTAAAGTTTATTTAAAATAAATAAATTAAAAAAAAAACAAAACCCAGAGTTGTGAAATATGCTTATATTAGAAAAAAGATTATAGATTGCTAAACCACAAATTACTAAATAAAGATGGTCACAAATAGAGAAACAGAATCAACCACATTTCTTCCATTAAAATATTATTATTAATAATATATTTTGTGAAAACAAAAATCTTGTTTAGTAATAATTAATATTCAAATGTTATGTACGTTCCTTTAAAAATCTGTATCTGTTGCAAATTTCATTAGAATGCCTATGATAAATTAAAACATTATGACATTTATAATACAATCTGTATTAATATTTGAAGAGATCACTGGTCTAGCTCAGTAATTTCTCTGTCTTTATTTATAGTCATAGAATCTTTCCTTCAAATAAAATTTTGAAAATCCAATGACATGCATCAATAAAAAACAAAATTATTTTGGTTCAAGGTGGATTTGGTTTGGGTTTGGAGCTTATGAGAGAAGTGCCAATCATTCTATACCCTCCTGTCTGACTCCACTCGACAACTAGTATGCCCTGGAAACTGGTAGCACAGATTGAAATCATTAAGCTAAGTAAGAATTAAAGACTATTTTTAAGTGGGTAATGGCATCTTCCACCAGTTGCATTTTTCATTCCATTCCTACAACTTCCACTCCTATCAATTCAGTCTTTCTCTTCCTAGCAGCATATAGCTCCTTTAAAAGCTACTAACCACGGACAAAACATTGTTTCAAGTACACTCACTAGTATTCCTGAATTTGAGGTTGGTCAAAACTATCAAGTTCTTAAAACAGAGCCCAAGTACAGAGATTATGGGACAAATTCAGAAACTCCATATTGCTTTCCCAGACATACCTCCATACAAAAGATATTTGCACATAGATGTCTTTGATTTAGAAAAGAGTGAATGCAACACAAGTGCTGATTAGATTGTACTTAGGGGCTGATCTAACTTTGAACTCCATAGTTATACATCAAGGGTGGGTTTGAGAACAATTTGTGTCCCAGCAAGTGTCTTTCTCACTTTCAGAAGACACTCATTGCTCCAATAACCCCTCTTGGGCTTGGTAGTGTGCAGAAGGGTAATGGTTGGTCAAGAATGATTTTGTACTCCCAGGGACAGACTATTTGAAATCTGAGAGGGTGAAGAGTCAGTAGTGGGTCAGGTCTTTTTGAGCTAATGCTTAAATTGAGAGAAGCATATCTTGTACTCTGCTGTTCTCTGCTTTTATGACTTAATTCTTCTCTGTGCATATTTAACAAGGTACTCTGTCATTTTAGAAGTGATTATTCTATGTAGAATCTTGAGATTTATTTGCCTGGCATATATTCAGGACGCTATTATATAATAATTATTTAAAGTACAATAAGTACTGTTAAATTTTCTTATTCTTAAAATAAACTATAATTCTACCTAATAGCAGTATTAATCCATAATACAAATAATTCAAACAGGAAGGACATGTAGATGGTAAAGATTTTCTTAAATTATTGATAATCTCATTATAATATTTTTAAACTTATATTCCTTTTAAATTTAGTGGACACAATTTTTTATAACTAATACCTAATGCAGCCTTTTGAGAAATGCTCCTCTTACATCTAATAGAGTTGGCAATCACATCACAATGCCTCATTTCTTAAGTTGGTTTATCAGATGCCTCATGACCCTTTACCAGGCTACAATGATGGGTGTAGGTATTGCTTGTGACCAAGTTTATTCATACAAGTTATTCTGGGACATTTGAGCAGGTGAAAGAAAGAGAGAGCAAGAGTGAGAGTGAGAGAGAAAATGCTAATGATATGATTTCAACCCTATATCTAGGCATGCTTGATAACTAACTGGGCTTTTAAGTTATATTAGCTAATTTATTTACCCTCACTTCTCATTATTATTCTCCAATAATATGAAAACTTTTTGTAAATTGTCTTATTTTAAAAATTATTTATTTATTTTGCATAAGCTTATTGAGTTGTTTCCTTTTTCCATTGAAAGATATCTGACCATTTAATCACATATAAAACACAAATAAATATATATGTAATTATTGTGGCAGATTTAAATTGCTGCATGTTCTTTGACATCCTTTCCATTGAGAGCTGGGTGCTATATCCCAACCTCTTGAATCTAGGCTTTGAGGATGGCAGAATTGATATTGCAATATTTGCACCTAGTCTTTTAAGACACCTGTACTTTTTTGTTAAAAGCTAACAAATGCAGGTGTTGCTGTATTTCTTTCTTCTTGTCTCTAGCATGGACAAGATAGAAACCATTTCAAAATCATATAGGGAAATAATAATGGCTAAAAATGACAAAAAATAAATATTAAATGATAGTAGATTTTAAGCAAAATCATTAAATACTATGTAGATAGTATGGATCATTTATATTATAATTTTAGTTGGTAAGGCAATGATAAGAATATATTGCCATATTTTTTGAAGGACATGCTAAATATTCACAAATATGACACCATTTCGTAAATACATGGAACAAAAAGAGAGAAATGCAAAAAGCGTGGGCATTCCTAGCAGTAGCATACCAAAGGTGAGCTGATAGAATGGTTAATCAAGTTGCAGCAAGTAATGGGGTTGCAATCTGAGCCTTGAAAACACTAATGAAGTCAAATAATAGCTAGTGAGCCTTTTATTAATAACAGGTCCCGTTTTACTTTTCTGCATGTTTTTTTTTCATTAGTAATATCTTTAAGGACAGAAAACTTGGGGAGAAATTAAATAAGAAAAAAATATACCATTTTTAATTATTTCACACAAGTTTTCAATTTACGTCAAACTACTAAAAATTAAGTAGTATAAAACAACAAATTATTTTATTTCAGTATGATGTCGGTCAGGATTCTGGGCATTGCCCAGAGGTTCATCTCTGCTCCACAATGGCTGGAACCTCTGCAAAGATGATTTAAATTGTTGGGATGGAATAGCTGGAGGTGAGGACTTCTCTCTACCTCTTTCTCTCCCTCTTTTCCTCTATCCCTCAAGTTTTCTCTGAGTGGTTTTCTTAGTATCTTGGGCTTCCTACATTTGCTTCCAGGATTTTTATGGCCTTGGTTCTTATATTTAGGTCTTTGATCCATTTTGATTTAAATTTTATAAATGCTGTCAGATAGAGGCCCCCTTTTAATCTTTTGCATATGGTTATCCAGTTCTACCATCACCATTTGTTGAAAAGACTATTCTTTCCCAAATTAGTCAACTTGGGAGTCTTGTCATAAATCAATTGAAAAAAAAAAATTTAAAAATCCATTGGCAATAGTTGTAAGGATCTATTTTTGACTCCATTGGTCCATATATCTATCCTTGTGTCAGAATCATGCTGTTTTGACCAGTATAGCTTTGTAAAAACTTTTAAAGTCAGGAAGTATGAGTTTTCTAACTTCATTCTTTTTCAGAATGTTTTTGGCTATTCTGGGCCCCTTACCTTTACAAATAAATTTGCTGATTGGCATTTGCATTTCTGAACAGTAAGCTGTTGGAATTTTGATTGGTATTACATTAAATCTATAAATCATTTTGGGTAGAATTAACATCTTAACATTATTTATCCATTTTTTAAAAATTTATTTTTATTTTATTTTATTTTGTTTTAATTTTTAAAAAATTTAAAAGATGCTTCGATTACATAAATGTTACATAAAAAATATAGGGGATGCCCATATGCTCCACTCCCTACCTCTCCCACACTTTCCCACATTAACAACATCCCTTATCTGTGTGGCACATTTACCACAACTGATGAACACATACTGAAGCATTGCCACAAAGCAGGGATTATAGTTTACATTATAATTTAGCTCTCTACTGCACAATTTGTAAGTTATGACAAAATATTTAATAACTTGTATCTGTTATTGGAACGTCATTCAGGACAAGTCCAATGTCCTGAAAATGCCCACATATCACACCTCCTTTTCCCTCTCCTTCCCCTCAGAACCTCAGGAGGCAATTATCAATTATAAAGCTTCTTCCTTGTTATAATCACAATAAGTCTATAGTAGAATAACAGTAAGTCTACTTTAGTCCATCATTCATTCCCCAAACCTGAGGACTCTGGGATGGTGGTGCCCATTCCACCACTAATTGAGAGGGGAATTAGATCCCATGGAGAAGATGTATGGGACCATCCTTCCTGCAGTTGCAGACACTCTCTGTTCCTTGGGATGGTCTTTGTTCATCATCATCCCCGTGCCAGTTGTCCTGGGTGAGTCCAATGAACTGAAGAGTAAGTGTTGCAACTCTGCTGAGATACAGGGCCTGACTGGCATATGGATAACCCAAAGATTTAAGTTTCTTGCACATAAACCAATCAACTCTACTACCAATTATAGGTTCAAATAGAAGGGGCAGAAGAGCCATGTATAGGGAAACCATGACTGAGTCTAACTCTGTCACACTGGGGAACATAAATTCTAAAGTAGGCCCACTGGCAGGATGCTAAAGTCCTGAGCTGTCAGCCCTGCCCACAATGCCTGGATGTCTCCAGAGCCTTCAGTAGCCCCAACATTTGAGGCAATATCCACTGTGGCAGTCAGTGGGATCCTGCTGAGGCATGCATAAGTGCAACTTTTGGGATAACCACTTTGAAGTCTCTTAGCCATATAAACTCATTTGTCTTTAGTCTTTCCCCCTTTTGATCAAAGTCCCTTCCAGTTGCATTGCTAGTTGGTGCTTGTCTTAACATTATTTAGTCTTCCTTTCATTTATTTAGATCATCTTTGTTTTTTTAAGCAAAGTTTTATAGTTTTCCATGTATAAGTCCTTTATTTCCTTGGTTAAATATATTCATTTAGTTGCTATCTGAACTGGAAATTTTTTCTCCTGATTTTCTCCTCAGTTTGCTCATTACTTGTATATAGAAGCACTACTGATTTTTTCTTGTTGATCTTGTACCCCACCACTTTTCTGAATTTGTTTATTAGATCTAGTAGCTTTGTTGTAAGTTTTACAGCACTATCTGGATATAGGGTCATGTAATCCGCCAATAGTGAAAGCTATACTTCTTCTTTTCCAATTTGGATGCCTTTTATTTCTTTGCCTTGCCTAATTGCCCTGGCTTTAGAACATCCAGTATGATGTTGAATAACAGTGGTGACAGTGGTCATGCTTTTCTTGTTCCAAATCTTAGAAATAAAGTTATCAACCTTTCATCATTTCATATGATGCTAGCAGTGGGTTTGTGTTTCATCAATTTGTTGGCACGCAGTTGTTCATAGTATCCTTTTAAAATCCTTTTGATTTTTGTGAGGTCAGTATTAATGTTTCCCTTCTCATTTCTGAATTTATTTATTTGAGTCTACTCTCTTTTTTTCTTTGTCAATCTAGCTAAAGGATTTGTCACTTTTACTGATCTTTTCAAAGAAATGCCCTTTTTTTGTTGTTGTTGTTGTTAACTTCCCATTCTTTACCCCTACCCTGGTCCCTGGTAACATACATTGTAGTTTTTTTTTGTTTTTTTAACATTTTTATTTCAAGCTATCACATTTTTTTTAGCTTAGATATTTTGTTTTGGAATGGAATTGGAGAGAAGGTAGAAAGTATCACTAAAAAAACAACAGTATTTTAAGATTTAATATCTTGTTCATGTCAGAGAAGTAGAATCCTGAAAATTGTAATTTAGACATTGAAAGCACAGCACAAGGTGATGGAGAGGAGTATTTGCCTCTTATCCACTGTTATTTATTTTTAACAACCCTATTTGTGTATTGTTCTCATAAACATTATTTAAATGAAGTATTCAGTTTTTTAAAAAGCACTATCAGAAAAGAGTGAGAGGGAAGAAAAGGTGAGATGACTAAAAAAAAGGATAAGAAGTTAAAGTTAACCAGAATACATCCAAAACTAAACAATATGTAGAAAGACTGCCAGTTCATCATGAAGACTTTACTATTCCAAATTTGTATAAATCTAATAACATACCATAAAATACATACAGCAGAAGTTAATGAAAATAAATGGTAAATTCCATAATTATAATTCAATAAATATTGAAAAAATTTAGTCATGAATTCATATGAGAAATAATGAAAAAGTTCAAACAACATGACATATAATGTTGCGCTATTGTCATACATTAAATATCAGATATAAAAATGTCAGATTTCACATTAGTCTTAAATGCACAGAGAACTTACAGAAAAACTTGTAGAACTTATAGGAGAAATCATGAGCTAAACCAGAAGTTCTTAACCTCAGTCAATGTTGTACTCTAGGGAATACTTGGCAAACTTGGAGGCTATTTTCATTGTCATGATTAGGGGAAGAATATGATTCAGGTATTTTTTTTTTTTGTTTGTTTATTTATTTATTTTTTATATTTTAAAAGATACTTAGATGACATAAATGTTACATAAAAATTACAGGGATTCCCATGTTCCCCACCTCCCAAACCTCCCATAACCTCCCACATAAACATCTTTCATTAGTGTGGCACATCACCTGCAATGGATATACACATCCTGGTGCTTTGCCACTAAGCATGGACCATACTTTACATTGTAGACCACACTCTCTTCCACACAGTTATGCATGTTATATGCTGATGTAAAATGGCCAATATCTGTCATTGTAATGTCACTCAGGATAATTCCCAAGTCCCAAAAAGCCCCTGTATTACAACTGCTTTTACCTCTCCCTGCCCCAAAAGCATCCAGTGGCCACTGGCTCCACATCAATGTTGTAATTTCTTCCATTGCTTGAATCATAATATGTCTACAACAGAATACCAGTAAGTCCACTCTAGATCACAGCTCTTCTCCCAGTCCTGAGGAGTCTGGGATGGTGATGTCCACTCCACCTCCAAGTGAGAGTGAGCTTGTATCCCATGGATACGGTGGATGGGATTATCCTGTCTGCAGCTGCAGACTCTCTCCATTCCCTGGGGTGGCCGTTGTCTATCATCATCTCCACGCCAGGTGACTTGGGTGAGTCCATTGAGCTGTTAAGTAGGAGTTGCAGCTCCAACGAGATTCCAGGCACAGCTGGCACATGGGCAGGCCAAAGGCTCCATTCTGGAAGTACACCTACAAACTCCAGCACCAAGTATAGGTTTGAATAGAAGGGACTAATGGACCATGTGCAGGGAGGACTTATTTGAGTCCAACTCTGTCACTCTCAGGAATACAGATTCTAAAGTAGAGCCCACCGATAAGGCATCAATCTCTGGAGCTATCCCCCCTTACATAGGACCTGGGGTCTCCAGAGCCCTCAGGAGCCCCTCTCTGTGGGGTGATATCCACTTGTTCTATGAGATCCTAATGAGGTGTGCATAAGCGTTACCTCTGGGATGACCTCCCGACTCTCTTTGAGGTCTCTCAGCCATATGAACTCATTTGTCTTTACCCTTTCCCCCTTTTATTCAAGGTCTTTTTCCAGTCATATTGCCAGTTGGCACTTATAATTAATCCTTTGTTGCCAGGGAGGCTCATCCCCGGGAGTTATGTCCCATGCTGGGGGAAGGTAATGCATTCATATGCTGAGTTTGGCTTAGAGAGAGGCCACATTTGAGCAACAAGGAGGCTTTCAGGTAGCAACCCTTAGGCACCCCATAACAGTAGGCTAAGTTTCAATTACAAGAGCAAAGACTCGTAAGACTAGTCATCAACAATGAGAACCCATTAGTGGACTATCCTTCCCCACCAGACACTGCCCCTGCACTTGGGGGACTGTTGTTGCTTCCTTGGAGAATGTGGCAGAGCTCTCCAGGCCGGGAATTCAGTATTCTCTCACTTATTGAGTGATTCTCCACCCACTGTGACCATGCCCCACCCCTTGATTATTTGAACAATTTTATGTATCTTTCATGTATATTCAGGTGAACTTCCTCCCATGAAATCCCCATCCCAGACACCCCCCACCAATGATCCTTTCCTGCCCCCTCTGTAAACCTTCTGTGATCC
>JAQZBX010057674.1:0-17900 GCA_029593785.1 Cabassous unicinctus
CTCTTGCTGTGCTTTCAGAGTCACAGTATGCACCCACTTCATCACCCTGGCAACCATTGATCTGTTTATTACCTTTATATATTAGTCTTCTGAAAATATCCAATAATTGGAATCTTACAGTGCATAAAAATAAAGTATGGCAGCTTTCAGAGAGCAGATTTTCTTTGAGATTTGTTGGTATTTATTTGTGCACCAATTTTTGTTGTTGTTGTTGTTGTTGTTGCTATGTGTTTCATTGGGTGGATATAGCTCAGATTGTTTAACCATTCTCCTTTGAAGGACAATTTGGTTGTTTCTAGTTTCTAACACAGAAAGTATCTATAAATATTTGTGGGAATATATTTTTATGCAAACATAAGTTTTATTTCTCTAGAATAAACACACAGCAATGTGATTGCTAGATTATGTGGTAAGTATGTGTTTGAATTTATAATAAAATACCAAATCATTTTCCAGAGGACATGTTTCATTTTGTGTTCCCACTTGGAATATAGGAAGTTCTAGCTGTTCTATACCCCTTATTATTTGATCTGGACAGTGTGATGGAATGAAGCTGTAGGCACCCCATAAAACATGTTCTTAAATATAATTCTTTTCTGTGGTTTAAACCCATTGTAAGGAGAATTTTGATGAAGCTCCTTCAGTTAAGATGTAGCCCACCTCATTCAGAATGGGGCTTAATTCTCTTACTGGAGGCCTTTATAAATGGAATGAATAGAGAGAGAAGGGGAAAGCCATGGAAGCAAGAAGCTGAGAGCAAGGGAACTTGGAAGAAAAGGAAGAGACCAGGCAAGATTGCCAGGTGCCTTGCCATGTGGCAGAGGAGCCAAGCATCTCCAGCAGCTGGTTTTGGAGAAGAAAGCATCACCTTGAAGATGCCGTGATTTGGACATTTTCCCAGTCTCTAACCATAAGCATATAAATTCCCCATTGCTTAAGCTGAACCATATCATGGTATCTTCTTTACGCAGGCTAGGAAACTAGAACACTCTGCATTCCTTTTAACATTTTAGCATTTTAATACTTTACAGTGGTACATATGTTGCTTTAATTTGCTGTTTTAGATCTCTGGCTGCTAAATCAAACACCATTTAAAGAGTTGCCTTAAACAATGGGCGTTTATTGTCTCCTCATTTTGAGGCTAGGAGAAGTCCCAAATTAAAGGGTCATCAGTGTGATTCTTTCTCCTAGAACACTGTGGTGTTCTGGTTCTGGCTGTTTATCATTCTTGGTCCTTGTCTTTTCTGTCATATAGCAGTGTACAAGGCCGCACCTCCTGGTATTTGCCTTCTCTTCTAGTTTTCATTGATATTCATGTACTGGCTGTTCCCTGTGGCTTTCTCTCCTTGTACCTGAATGTCATTTTGCTTAGAAAGGATTCCAGTAAGAAGATTAAGAAACATTCTCATTTAATTGAGACACACTGTAAGTGAAGTAACCTAAGTGAAATGCACTATGTTCAATGATTCCACACCAACAGGAGTGGATTGAAGTTAAGAAAACCTTTTTTCTGAGATACATAGCTCCAAGCCACCACACTTACATTCCTCTATGGAACATGGTTTTGATTAGCTTCTTTGTGCTTACTTAATATCTGCATATCTGTTAAATAGAATGCGTGTACCAGTCTTTGAGTCTTTAACTAGTTTATAACTGTAGGGTTTATTTTCTTTCTGTTGCATTTTAAAAGTTCTCTATAAATTCAAATTACAAGTCATTTGGTGGATGTGAGATGTATAAATATTTTTTTTCTTGCCTGTACCTAGATGTTTTAAATTGCTAAAGCTGCTGGGATCCAAATACCAGAAATGGGTTGACTTTTATAATGGGAATTTATTAGGGGAAAATCTAACAGATCTGAGGCTGTGAAAATGTCCAAATCAAGGCACAATCAGAAAAGCTATTTCAACAAATGTTGGTTGCTGGCAGATTCTGGAATCCTGCCACATGGCAAGGCAAAATGGCAGGTCTCTCACATTCTCTCTGCTTTCTTCTCAGGCTCACGTTCTTCCCAAGCTCAGCTGTGGGTTATCAGGCACAATGGCTCATCTTTCCATGACTTCACCAATGACTCTAGCCTCCAGCCTATCTCTTAGCCTTTGAAGGTTTCCTCTGTTTTTATGTAGTTTTTAGGAAAACTGGGAGTCTTTTCTCTCACATGTGTATTTCTGCTTTCAGTTCCCAGTTTAAATAAGAATCCAGCAAGAGGGAGAAAATTTAACCTGGGTCATATTCGTGGAGGTAGACCAACTAAAAGCCCTAAAGCAATCTAAGCAAAAGTGAACTGATCAAACATTCCCTTAACAGAAACTAATGCAATCAAAAGGACCCACACTTACAGGAATAGATTAGTTCCAGAACATGATTTTACAAGGCCCCAAAAAGACTCAAATCCAGATTCTAGGAAATTCATTTTCTTGAATTTCTTATAGGCAGACAAATGTTTTTAACTTGTTGGTGTCCAATTAATCATTTCTTTATTTATTTTTAAACCGTGTTTTCTCAAGCACAACTTTTTTCATAATTACTGTTTGAATTTCAAATCTGTTTGTTTTTGAAACTTTCCCAAAGACCTATATTTACCTAATTTCTCACAGTGTTGTCTGCTCATTCTTAGATTAATGATAATTTTTTGTTTGGTTATAGTGTAATCATTCTTTTTTGTGGAAGGTTTTACCTAAAATTTTGGACAAATATTTTTTTGTGATCAAGTTTGAATTCAAGATTTCAAGAGAAATGCATGCTGCAGTGATTTTGCTGGATTGTTCATCTTATTTAAAAAGATTTGTTTCTTGGTTTCAAGTGTAGAAGGCTACTTTCATGTACTGATATTCATCAGCAAAAATGTTGAAAATCCATTGGAGAAAATGACATCAATTTATATTTGCAGCATCTGAAGGTTTTTTGTAAAAAATATTGTTTTTTATGAATAAGAAAATTATCTCCTTGTTTATTAAAATCATTCCACTACAAATGGAACCAAGCACAAAGCCATACAAACACTTATACATACCTTACAGCACACACAGATACAAATGTCCTAACTAATGCACACAACTGACATACACACACTACAATAAACACTAACAGAAACATACACTTACACATCCTAGGACACACACAGGAACACCCACAATCAAAGATATATGATAAAATGCATTCACCCACTAACATAGCCAAATTAATACAAACTAGCTCACACTGTAATAAACTCAAAGAGAAACACATTAACATAAACACTATTGCCCAGAGACTAAAATTCATACCTACATACACATTAAAACACACACAAATTTACACATATTAACACACATTATGCACACATTTACACATGATGACACAGAAAATAATCCATATACTTAGAGTAGGCCCTGCAAACACACAGCTAAATATGAGAAAGGGAATGCCTGTTGGAAAAGATTTTCTCTGTAAGAAGGGGAATTTCCAGGATAATTCAAGAAGCTCCTCCACAGTCTCCCACTGTACCCACTCATGATGTGGACACCATTTATCCAAGCATTGTGAGCACTCCCTGCAACACAGCTCCCTTGTGCCAACTGCAGTTTGTGCCTGAGTTCCTGCTGCCTTTCTCTCACAGTGATGCCTAAACATTGAAAAAGGCTCTTTCCAAGGCATTCATGGAGCTCAGCTATAACAGAAACTGGTTCTTATCCATGTCTCTGGATGGGAGATTCTGCTCTGGTATGAAGGGTTGGGTATGTGGTACAACTGACACCTAAGCACCACAAGCACTGCAGATGCTTCCCTGGGGACTAGCAGATTCAGTCCCAGCAGGGAACATGGGCTGTGGTAAAGAAAACTCAGGCAACTCAGGTAAGCAAAAGGTTCTTTGAGATCTATCTTCACCAGGCTTGGGCTTGGCCCCTGCAACTGTACCTGAGAGAGCAGAGCTGTGGCCAAAGTCAACCACAGTTAGGGAGTTGAACCCTCCAATCACCTCCTTTCCCACCAATCCCTGAGATACATAGTGAGGTTTGTTGCCATTAAGGAATGTAAGAAACCCAATGGTCTGAAATCCATGAGATGATCTTCTCTCTTAACAAATCCCCAGTTAACAGAGAAAGGAATCATCAGCCTTTCCATTCTGGAGTTGTGATTGTAGTGGAAGTATGGGTTCTCAACTGCATGTGGGAAGGCCCTTCTTTCTAAACCATGGGGAAGCTCAGCAGGCATATTGTTCTTTGTTGGTTCACAGGGATATTTATCAACCATCTGTGTACACCTGGAGGAACAGAGGCCTTATATTTCAGGAGGTTTTGCTCAAAGAGTTCCTATATATTTGCAAATTCCAGGTTAGAAAAAAAAAAAAAAAAGAAACAGCCACACATACATCCTGGAAGATCCAGCTGGATCATGTATGTGCTTATGACAAAAGATTTAAACATCAAGCACACACACACACTTCCAGTACAATAGCAGGGAGGATGAGATTCTAAACACCTGGGGGCAGTTAACAAAGTGGTCCTCAGGGGTAATGTGATCAGCTGAATAATGCACCCAAAGATTTCTATTTCCTTTCATAGGGAACCCATGAGTGCTGCCTTATATGGCATGGGGGACTTTCCAGATGTAATTTTGCTGAGGACCTTGAGATGAGATTGTCCTGGATTTTGTAGAGGGCCTATATATAGTCACATGAGTCCTTATATGAGGTAGACAGGGGCATATTATATTCTGAGAGAATAACAAAGCAATATAAGTAATATAAGAATATAACATCACTGAAATGTGATTTTAGACTGTTGGCTTTGAAGATGGTTGAAAGGGCCATGAACCAGAGATTTCAAAGAATGAATCTCCTGAAGATGAAAAGGGAAAGGAAAAAGATTCTCTCCTTACATCTCTGGTGGAAATATATCATTATTCATACCTTTATTTTGGTGCAGTAAATCTGATTTAATTTTTCCTAATACCAGAACTATGGGTGAAAAAATAAGTGTTATTTTAATCGCCAAGTTTGTCAAAACTTGTCATAACAGTAATAAGAATGTCATGAAGGCAGACAAGCATATGTCACATTAGCAATGGTATCCCAAAGCTGTTTCTTTTTTATAATTTTTTTTAAAAAGATACTTAGATTACATAAATGTTACACAAAAATTCTGGGATTCCCATATGCCCCACCTCCCACTCTTCCCACAACCTCCCACATAAACATCCTTCATTTGAGAGGTACATCACCCACAATAGATATACACATCTTGGGGCTTCACCACTAATCATGGACCATAGTTCATATTGTAGACCACACTCTCTCCCACACAGTTCTGCAAGTTATATGATGCTATAAAATGGCTTATATCTGTCATTGCAATGTCAGTCAGGATAATTCCTAAGCCACAAAAAAGTCCCTGTATTACAACTGCTTTTCCCTCTCTCTGCCCCTAAAGCATCTGGTGGTGACTGGCTCCATATTAATGTGGTAACTAGTTCCACTGCATGAATCACAATATATCTATAACTGAATACCCGTAAGTCCACTCTAGTCCATAGCTCTTCCCTCAATCCTGAGGAGTCTGAGATGGTGATGTCCACTCCACTTCCAAGTGAGAAGGGGCTTATATCTCATGGATAAGAAGGATGAGATTATCCTGCCTGCAGCTGCAGACTCTCTACATTCCCTGGAATGGCTGTTGTATATCATCATCTCCCCAACAGGTGTCCAGGGTGTGTCCATTATGCTTTAGAGTAGGAGATGCAGCTAAACCAAGAATCCAGGCACAGCTGGAACATGGATGGCCCAAACAGTCAGGTCTCTGGAAGTACACCTACAAACTCTGGCACCACATATAGGTTTGAATAGAAGGGACAGATGGACCATGTGCAGAGAATACATATTTGGGACCAACTCTGTCACTCTCAGGAGCAAGGATTCCAAAGAAGGGCCCACTGATAAGACACAAAGCTCTGGGGCTATCCACCCTGATATAGGAACAGGGTGTCTCCAGAGCCCTCAGGAGCACATCTGTTTGTGGTGCATCCACTTTGGAAGCCTAATGAGGTCCTATTGAGATGTGCATAAGTTTTACCTCTGTGATGACCTCCCAACACACTTTGAAGTTTCTTAGACATGTGAACTCATTTCTCTTTACCTTCTCCCCCTTTTATTCGAGGTCTTTTTCCAGTTGTATTGCCCGTTGGCACTTGTTAGTAATCCCTTGTTGCCAGAGAGGCTCATCCCTGGGAGTCATGTTCCATGTTGGGTGGAAGGTAATGCATTCATACGCTGAGTTTGGCTTAGAGAGAGGCCACCTTTGAGCAACAAGGAGGCTCTCAGGAGGCAACCCTTAGGCACCCTATAACAATAGGCTAAGTTTCAATTTCAAGAGCAAAGACTCATAAGGCTAGTCATCAGTAACAAGAGCCCAACAGTGGATCATCCTCATTTGCCAGGCACTGCCCCTGCACTTGGGTGACCATTCCTACTCCCTTGGAGAATATGGCAGAGCTTTCCAGACTGGGAATTCAGTATTCTCTCATTTATTGAATGATTCTTCATCCACTGTGTCCATGCCCCATGAGCATTTGAACAATTATATATTCCTTTTATGTATGTTCATGTGAACTTCCTGTCATGCACCACCCCATCCCTGACAGCCCCCACCAATGATCCTTTCCCATCCCAGTTGTAACCCTTATGTGATCCAAAGCTTCATTAAAGATGAAGCCAATACAATAGCCAAATACAATTAATACGAAAAAGAAATAATAATGATGTATAAATGTAAGAGTTAAAATCCATGAAATCCTTAAAAAAAACTAAAAATTAAATTAAATTAAAGGATTGTGTTAATCAAAAATGAGAAAAAATTTAAACTTTTTTTTTTTACATTTTGCCTTTTATCACTGCAATATCTGGTGTCCAGTGTGTACTGTGGCACCTTCCTCCTCTCACTCCCAAGTGTCTCACTATTTTTCATTTAATTTTCAAAGAAGACTTAGGTCACAGCAAAGTCACGCGGAGAATAAAACACACTCTCATATAACCAAACTCCTCCCCCTTTCCTCACCCCATATTAAAACCTTTTGTATGTGTATGGTAGCATTGTTATAACTGATATACATTTAGTGAAACATAGCTACTAAACATTGTCAATGATTTACAGTATGTTTTACATTTTAGATCATACACTTTTATAAATTTTGATGATATTTACCATATCCTGTGTCTATCACTGTAAGGTAATGAAAAACATTTCCACTGATCACCAAATACCACCTGGTTAATCAATTCTGTCCCTCCCTCCCCATCCCCCTGTGGCCCATGACAACCCCCTGGCTTGACTCATTGGATGACACGATTAATAGTTATATGCAACAAGAGATCATGACACACTTGTTTGTCCTCCATTATTAGGAACCACCCTTGCTCTTATGAGATGCCCATGTGTCTATTTCTGCTCTTCCTTCAGTATACTGGGTATTCTAACCCACCCTTCCCAATCTACCCACCTGTCAACCCTGCACCACCCAACCCAATATATCACTACCCTCCTGTCCTATCCCTTCAATACACAACTACACTCTAACACTTTACCATAGTTTATGTCCATATGGGTCATTGCTCACTCATAACTTTCTATTTTCTTTCTCTTTTTTGTGCACCTATCTTTCAGACAATAGTTCTCAGAGACTGCTCAATTTCCTTAATTCATATCATTGAGGTCATGTACTGTTCATCCTTCAATGCCTGGCTTGCTTCACTCAACATAAGGTCTTCCAGATTCATCCATGTTATCCCGTGTGTTAGCACTTTATTCGCCAAGCTGTTTCTTGCTGTCTCATGTCCATCAGTATGACTCAAACATCAGGTCTATCATCCATGCATATGTCCCTCTTTGGGGAATTATAGTCATTGAAAGAGCCAAAGATTGGATGTTTCTGACGAAGATTGTCCTTGATCCAAACACATCTGTCATTCCATGCTTTGTCATCATTTTTTCATGATTTCTCTGCCAGCTCTTAAGGTTTTTGTGCTTGGAAATAATCTGGAAACAGGGACACTTACTGGTATTTAATAATAGTTTACATTCTTGTGTAAATTTTTTTTATAATCATATACAAAATTTGTTGGTGAGGCTTAGATGCATTGAAGAGACAGTTGGTAGGAATATGGATGCTAAATAGATTTTTAAAAGATATATTTATTTACTTTATTTTTATTTATCCCCACTCCCTCCAGATGTTTCTCTCATCTGTCTGCTCATTCTTTCCTAACCTTTATGAGGAGACACTGGAAACTGAACCCAGGACCTCCCACATGGGAGGTGAGTGCCCAATGGACTGAGCCACATCCACTCCCTGTGGACTGTGGCATCTGCTGACTTGTAGCATCTGCTCATTTAGGCATTTTTTTTTTGTGGTGGATGCAGCATCTAGCTAATTACTGCATCTTGCTTGCTGTTGCAGTGTGGCATTTAGCTCATTGCTGTGTCTAGCACATTGCTGGGGTATGGCATCTAGCTTATTTCTGTGGTGGGTGTCTAGCTTGTTGTGGTGGAGTGGAGTGTCTAGCTCATTGCAGTGGGTGCAGGCATATAGCTCATGCAGTGGGTGTGGTCATCTGCTTATCTTCTTAAGGAGGCTCTAGGACAAAAACCAAGGATTTTCTATGTGGTAGGCAGGCACCCAACTGGTTGAGCTACATCTGCTTCGCTAAAGAGACTTTTTATGAAGGCTAAGAAGTAAATGATGAAACTGTTATTGGAAACTGAAAGAAAGGCGACCCATGTTTTAAAGTTGCAGAGAACTTAGAAATATTGACTCCTGATGTTGAATTGAAGGCAGAATTTGAAAACTATGAGCTTGGACATTTAGCCAAGGAAATTTCCAAATTAATGTGGAAAATACATCCTGGCTTCATCTTGCAGCTTATAGCAAAATATTAGAGGAAAGAGATAAGCTGATAATTGAATTGTTGAGCACAAGGTAAAGAGAAACTAATTCAAGCAATTCCAAGCCTCTGGAAATCAATCCCCCCAGATAATAATGCCCCATTTGAGGACTAAATTAAACATGGAATTTGTAAATCAGGACTGAAAATGTAATTATCTAGGAAAGACTTGTGCAAAGTCTTATGGTCTGAAGGCTTGAACCCATTCTTCCTACATGCTAAATCAACCAGCTTTTTGAGAGAGTTATATAAACAAACCACTGTCAGCCTGGACTAAAAGGGACATGGAGGGGAAAGATGGAAAGGAAAATGGCTTTAAGAGGAAAATCATGAAAGCTGAGGTCTGAATTTAAGACATTTCCTTGGAACAAATACTGTATGATTGTGTTATCATGAACCAAATATATTGTGTAGCATATTGTATGATTTTAAATAAATAAATATATATATATATATATAGTATATTTAGTTGAGAAATGTGTGCTTTTATTCAACTGTGTTTTCTGTTTATTTTTTAATTGTTTATATTTTCATTATTAAATGTATAAAGTTGAAAAAGACATCTCCTTGGTCCAAGAGAGTAGACCCACCCATGTGTACAGAGAGGAAGGGTGTGCCCCAGCAGTTGAAGAGGGTAGATGGTCCAGCCAACAGTTCAGGGAGAATTTTGCTGCCCCAGGCTTCAGAGAGGATGAAGCACATTCCCCAATGGTTGGGGAGAATGAGGTTAATGCCACATAGGTCTGAGAGGGGTGGGCTTGTTCACCATAGATTAAGGGAGGCCAGGTCACCAACTCATTGCTCTGAGAGAGTTGGGCATGTATGCCAGAGATTAGAGGTAATGTTGCCTCCACCTCAGTGTATTTGGTCATTTGAGACTGTAATCCAAAGATTGGGTAAAGTGTGGCCATCCCCCCAACCTTCTTGGAGGGTGAGGTCTGGAGCTCAGTCACCACCCTGGTGATTGATAAGGGTGGAACCAAGTAAATGGCCATTGGGCAAGCCTGTGGAAAGGGTGGGCCCCAGGAGGTCCCAAAGATGAAAAGAAACATCATCTTAAGAATGACGTTCAGAATTTGAAATCTAATGGAGTATGCCATGCAGATTTACAGAAGAGTAGGGGACCCATGAAATATTTCCCTTCCAATTTCTCTTAATGGCAATGCAAATGTTTATCCTTTTTCTATCCCTTTGTATATTGGAAGCAGATAAATTGTTTTGTAAGTTTCAGAGGTCTACAGCCAGACAGGACTTTGCCCCAAGACAAACGGTGTTTCTTTAAACTGAATATGATGTGATTTTGTACATAACATTGTTACTGATTCAAGTTTTTTTTTAATATTTTAATGTCTTTTTTTAATTCAGAGGGTAGAGTGTGGCAATTTGATATTATGGGTGAATTCCAAAAAGAATTATTGATTATGTTTTTAAACTGGTGTGTTGCTCTGGGTGTGATACCACTTTATATTGAATTCAGAGGATTCACTTTTACTTTACTAAATAAAGATTAGGGATTTGATTTGACCACATCATTAGGGTGACTCAGTTTGAGTCTCCACCTCCTTTGTGGGCTATACAAATGGACAGTCACTCAATGAGAAGACAGAATAACATACATATAGAAGAATAGACAGCACTCCACAGACACAGAAAATGAATGAACTTTGATCCTGCATTCCTGAGAAGAGAGATGAGCCTTATAGACTACAGTTGACCTTGTGAAGAGAACACAGCAGCTGAGTGCAGAAAGAAATTAGCCCTCCAGCCTACAGCTGAGATTGGAAGAAGATGGGCCTACAGAGCCTTAAGAGGAACAGGAAGGCTGAACCCTACCACACATCAGCTGCCATCTTGCTTCAACATATGGCAACTGTTTGGTGAGGAAGTTGGAGTCTTTAGGGCATTGTAATTGTAAACTTCCACCCCAAATAAATACCTTTCATAAAAGCCTACAAATTTCTGGTACTTTGCATCAGCACCCCTTTTGGTTAATACACCAAGTAAAAAGCTGATAGATAAACATCATTTTAAAAGATTTAACAACAAACAACCTGTAAGATTAATAACCATGGGGAAGTGCAGCAGAGTCCCCCATATAATTAAAAGGTCTTATAAATAATGTTTAATCATTCTTTTATATACAATGCATTCTTAATCATACATTAGCAATGTTGATAGATTAATAAGATTTTCAAGAGTGAATCAAACTTCAGGTTTTACCTCCGTTCATTGGCAGAATTTGTAAGTTGATTAACTTTAATGAGAACTCTATGTCACACTCATATATATCACATGAAATATTGATATATAAAAATATATCATGCAACATGTACATTTCTTTATTCATGAAAAATATGGATAATTTCTCATTTATATATTGTTTGATTTTAAAATTATTATTAGAACTTCAAAATGTGCAATCACCTTGATGGATAATTTTATAATGTGTTTGTGTATAAAAAATGGCTGAAGTTCTTTTTTAAGTGTATATACTAAGAGTGAAATTCATACATTTGAAACACCTATGTTTCTCTGTAATGACTTTTAAGCTGTTTGTTCCCTTCACAGCACTAATTTGGTGTGTGCGGTCACTTTTGTCCAATTTATAATACAGATTCTGTTCTGTACTTAGTGTGTGGGGGGAGAGCTGGGAAGTAGTGCACAGAGATACAACCCCTTGAGCTCAGTGTTTAGGGGCAAATGTAGAGAGAAACTACACAGTAGAAGAGAGGAGGAAACAGTAGGGTGAGTTTCAGTGGGATACCAGGAGGGGAAGGAGAGAGGGGACAAGCATCAGGACCCCATTCATATGTTTCTCATCACCTTCATGATCTCTACCTGTGGAAGCTGAGAGTCATGTGTTAGGGCACAGCCCACAGGGCTTCTTCCAGAGACCTCACTCACACAGGGCTCAGCAGAGGATTTCATCTCAACACTTCTCTCCTTGCCTCACTGGGAAACATTGAGAAATGCATCCTGCCATGTGCCCTGTTTCTCCACTCCAGTCAGGAGACTAAGGAAGGTGTAGAGAATGGGATAACCTTCAACATAAACATCCAAAAAGTCATAAAATAGCCTCAGGGAAGACAAGGAGTGTCATGGGGCAGAGGTTCAGAGTGACTAATCTACCCATATAGGATATTTTGTGCCTGTAGAGAGAAGGGGTCCATATGTGATAGTGTGTGCCTGTGTTAGAAGAGGCCTATATGTGACAGTGTGCTCATATGTGATGTAACGACCCTATATGGGAAGAGTATGTGCTTGATTGATGAAATAGGGCCCCTGTGGGGTAGATGCATTTTTTTCTGAGGGGATATATCCAGATGGTTGTTGATGTGTACCTGTCTGAGAGAATAGGTCCATATGTAGACAGATGTGTTCCCCTCTGAGGACAGGCAGTATGATTAAGCACACAGAGTGCATGAGCTGAATGATCTTTTAGGAAATATTCCAAATAAATGAGGATGAGAATCCTCAGGGTGGCCTGTTATTCAATAAGAAAAAGCACGTCATATGGGAACCTGGTGAGGGAAAGGCCCCTAGTGACTGGTAACATGTCATCTGCAAATAAAGAAAGTCACTTCCTCTTTCCTTGCCCAGAGAGAGTAAGAAATTAGAACAACAGAGAACAAAACAAGAAATGTCCCTGGGGACCAGCTGATTACTGACGGGAGAGTAAGCCAGTGATCAAAATAGGAAACCACTTCCTACACTATTGCTCCTGCCTTTGAGAAGCTGTCCCTATAGCAATAGTTCCTGAGTGCCCCCTGAAGTTCAATTCCCCTATTACATCAGAGGTTTGTGTCTGGGCTCACCTTTACTTCCTCTCACTGTGTCTCTTGCAGAGTAATACAAGGCTGTGTCCTCAGCAGTCACAGAGTTCAGCTGCAGGGTGAACTGGTTCTTGGATGTGTCTCTGGATATGGTGACTTGATTTTTGAGGGAAGAGTCATAATATAATTTCCTATTATAAGTGATGTGCCCAATCCACTCCAGACCCTTCCCTGCAGGCTGGCAAATACAGTACCAGTAGTAACCACTGGTGATGGAGTAACCAAAAACCAAGGAGATGACAGAGAGCATCCTTGAAGCCTTTACCAGCCCTGGTCCTGACTCCTTTAGCCACACCCATGATGGAACACCTGAAGACAAGGGAAATCAAACCTTATCCATCATCTGCAGTCACAAATGCTCATAGATCCATATCTAGCATCTGAAACACTCAATTTGGGGAGCTCCCAACAGACAAAGAAGGAGACCCAACAACCTCATCTTCAACACCACAAATCTGCCTTCATCAGAGACTTCCAACCACATCTGAGGAGAGAGTTCCTAGCTCCCACAGGCCAGGAGTGGAGTTTTACCTTTGAGGTGAAGAACATTTGCATGTGGTGGGACATGAACCTTATAAGTGGAGAGGGACTGAGGTGAAGCTTCCTCTGGTCCTTCTTGGGTACATGGTCTGTTGTGGCTTCCCTTCTCTTTAACTCACCAACAGTGTGATTCTTGGATGCAGGAGTACTTATTCAACTCAGCACAGGTCAAAATATGGCCTCACCTTTCTAAGCCCAGAGCAATATTTCTTCCATCCCCATCTGCCTCCTTTACGTCCTCTGTTACAATACAATTCCTACTATTATGTAAGCTACAGTCCAACCTGTGTTCCAAGACATCCTGTGATTTTGGAATTGGAGACAAATTCATATGGTGTAAACATGTTTAAAAACAACAGGTATCCTAATTCCCCAGCACAGTACCAAAGCCATATTTTCTTCTTTCTACACTGACGCCTGTCTTTTCAGCCCACAATGTCCTTGGGGTTTTGTACTTGGCAATGATCTTAATCTATCTCCACATCTCCATCCTACATCACAATCACCCAATCCCAACTCAAAATTTTGGAGAACAGATTCTGAATGTGGAAGGGATTCCCTTGGTCAGAGGGTCTCAGGGAGGAGAGTCACCTGGAGAAGCTGGATTCTGTTTCCCAGAAAGGACCAGATCTCCACTCTGCAGTGGCTCAGAGCTCCAGGGATCTCAGAAAGAACTCCTGGAATGATGATGCTTTAAATGACTGGAATGTCAAGAAAATTTAAAAATTGATTCAAGATATATACAGTAATAAGATCTCAAATATGCAATTTCAAACCAATTTCCCATTCAGTTCCCAGACACAATTCTCTCACTCAAATCCAACATCGAAACTTATACCCAGTCTCATCCTTTACACATTTCCCCTCACATTCTCTGCTTCATATTATTATTATATTTATTAATAATAGTAGGATCAAAAGGAGTATGATACAGAACTGGTCTCATTGGGACCACAGTTTGCTGAAGGGGAATGGGTCACCTGATAGTAAATGCTTTTCCCAAGAAGACTAAGACTTTGCTGAAATCAAGAGATTTGGGCACAGGGGACTTCTTTACATCCAGACAACTTCTGAAGCAAACCACAGTGGTTAGTGCTGCTGGATTTCATCATGTCTCACAGATATATTAAAGGCTCCTTCCCATATGAAAAAGTAGGTCTCAGCAATATCACACCCTTTTCTCTGCTCATGGAACTGTGGGCATAAAATTGGAATAATTCTGTGAAGTCTGCCTAGGTGCCCTGTACCCCTTCCTGTTAGGGTTGGTTTTTCTCCAGGGAGTGCACTTGCAACTCTGTATGGAGAAACCAACTCAGCTGTGGGAAATGCCACACCTATCCTGGGGATGGCCAGGAGACCTGGGATCCATGCCTCCCAGAGTCAGCATTTACCAAAAGTTTCAGAAGTGATTTGGCATGGGAAAATCTAGCTTTATTTACTCAGATGTGAAAAATTTGAGGCCTGATCAACTTCCAGAGTTTGTCATGAATCTTTATCCTATGGAATTTGGAGAAATGGAAACTGTGCTTGGTTCTTTCCCCTCCTTCCTGCCCTCAGTTCCTTAATGTTGCTGCTTGGGTATACATGTTAAACTGTCTGTACAGGAATCCATTTCTCATACTATGCCCCTACGGAATATATTAATTGAAGTTGTGAATGTGGACTGCAGAGAATTTATATGAAAATATCACACTGATTCTGTTTATAGAAAGATATTTTCATTATCTTAGAAAAGATAATAAGGATATTCTGATAACATGTCCATTGGAATACCCCAACAGTGGAATTTTAATTTTAAAATTAATGATACATTTGTTTTAGGGTGAGTTCTGTACTTATTATTTGAATACATACTCCCAGATTTTCTTTTGTGGAACTGGTGTGGCATCTTGTCTCTTGAATCATGGGACAAACTCTTATGAACTGGGAAAGTACTTGCTCTATGAGGAGAGTTGGAAATGCTTCACAGGAATGTCCCACCATTCTGCATCTGAAGTTAACTTACTACAAGCCCCACTCTACCCATGTCCTTCCCTGACATCAGCCAACTCTTCCGCCATCCATTCTGCTTCTGGGTCTTGCATATTCCAAGCTGAGCCAAGCAAAGCTCCTGCTTTCTTTCCCTGAACCTTTTCCTGTGATGTGGATCTTGTCACTCATGCAGAGCAATTAACATTTTTACATTGTTTTTGTTTCATGAGTTCCAGGCTTGCCTTTAATCCAAGGGTTGCTGTGCATTTGTGACTGGAGAAGATATCATCTAATGGAACATCTGCTGAGCCCAAGGGCATCCTTATCCCATCACACAGCCTGAAACTCCACTGTATTTTTTTATATCCTGACACTAATTAATTCATCACCCCACCTTTCCCTGGACCACCAATTTAACCCACCTCCACCAACCCTCCCTGCCACACAAATACTTCATGTCATATCTATTTTTGTTAGTAATGTTCAAAAAGAACAATAGTGTAATTTATTAGTGAGTAATGTTTGTAAAGAATGACAAGGGATGCAAATTGTGTGGCACCCAGTAGATTATTGCAGTGTTTTGTCAGTGAGAAGGGGGTTGGTCCTTACTGTTGACAACCACCATACCAAGGAAATGAGAGAGGCCCATCCATCAGCTGTATGGGATCAATGTCCCCTTTCAGAGACCCAGAATCCTCAGGATTGGGGACTGAACTTTGGACTATAGTGAATTTACTGATATTCTACTATAGACTTACTGTGACTTAGTCTAGCAATGGAAGAAATTACAACATTGATGTGGATTCAGTGGTTACTGGATGCTCTGGGGGCAGGGAGACGGAAAATACGTGTAATACAGGGCCTTTTCTGGGACTTGGGAATCATCCTGAAGGATATTCCAATGACAGATATAGGACATTTTTTATCTTCCCATAGCCTGCAGAATTGTGTGGGAGAGAGTGTAGACTACAATGTGAACTATGGTCCATGCTCAGTGGTAATGTGCCAGGATACATTTACCAATTGCAATGAATGTGCCATACTGATGAGGGACGTTATTTATGTGGGAGGGTGTGGGAAGAGTGGGTAGTGGGACATGTGAGAATCCCTGTATTTTTTTGTGTAACACTTGTAAATTAGGTATCTTTTGAAAAATAAAAACATATATATTTATTTGTTTATTTTTAATAATGTAAACACATGAAGGTCTCTGCCCTGGGTCTGATTGAAAAGGACTCATCAGCCTGCTCAGAAATCTGTTCTTTGTGACCACCGGCAAAGCCATTTCTGCCTCCATAAAGGCCATCCTGTTTTTGTGCATGCAGCAATATTTCCTTCTTTTACAATGAAACTTATCTCCCTCAGAGACATCAATGAAACAGAAGGATTATAAATGTAGAGGCATTCTTAAGAAGTAATGTGAGATGGAGGTGAAGCTCCAGACTACAAAGTAAACCAGCCCTCTACCCCCACCTGCAAGTGTGACTAGTCTCCTGTGCTCCCTGTATCCCAGCCCACTCCTTCCACCCTGGGGTGGATTGTGGCTGGGCTCACTCTGTCTTCCCCTCTCTGAGTCTTCTACAGCAGTACATGGCTGGGTGAACCCAGAGGCTGCTCAGTAGCTTTGCAGAGGGTAGTCCAGGCTACTCCAAGGCTTCCCCAACTCCACCAGCTGCAACTCACACAGGACAAGTATAAGCACACACATTCTGTTCAGGAAAACTGGAACACCTTGGAATCCCAGGGCTGGGGATCCTATCTCTGATCTGCAGGGTCAGGGCTGGGATGGTTTTCATCAGCAGACTGACAGGCCTGATTTTAATGTCCTCCTACTCTATGAGAAGCTCTGGCATTGGAGACCATGGTAAAGGGATGTGCCCAGATGAGAGAGGAGTGGCCTGGGGGAGTTGGAGTCAACAATTCCATTCAGAACAATATGATATCAGGTGATTTTGCTAGTGTGAACACTTAGCATCCATTATCTTGTTTCATTTATGCATATGTACAGAAACTATATGAAGGAGTTATCAGTGTTACCTCCATTTCCAGATGAAAATTTCAAACAGTGCATAGATGGGTTGGACAACATGCCCATAGGAAGCACATACCTCCTGCAAAGAGTGGGCCTCATGACTGGGCTTGTGCACCCTAAACACTGGACCTGGTAGCTCCCCTCAACCAGTCCTGTGTCAAATTGGGACATACCTAGTGAGGTTTGCACCCCCACTTTTTGTAATGAGCACATTCCTTGGAATTGTTACATTGGAGGCTTTAACTAAAGCAGCAGAGAGGACCAGGGTTCATGCAGGATTCTCTGGGATTTCACAGTATGTTATTAATTTCAATATATCACCATCATGCCAGTCTATCCAATCCTTGTCTTTTTCCTTAACTTAAGGAGAAAGCTTTAAATATTTTACCACTAATTATGATATTAGCTGATTTTTTTCCATAAATTTCTTTTATCATAAATGTCCTTTTAGAATTCGTAGGATACAGAGTGTTTTGTCAATAAAACCTGTAAGATATTGTCAAATATATATCAACTGAGACAATTATGTATCTCCCTTCATTCTATTTATGTATTGTAATGCATTGAGAATTCCTTAGTCTATTTTCATGATGAAACATCCTTGTTTTCA
>JAQZBX010057675.1:0-10340 GCA_029593785.1 Cabassous unicinctus
TTCCTCCACAAGGTCAGCTGTAGGCAATCAGGCAAACAGTTCGCTTCTCTTCTCCTGGGGCCTTCTTTCCAACATCAAAGCTGCTTCTCAAAAGACTGCTTCCCAAAACTGTTCTTGCCATGCCTTTTTTATTTGATTCCCCACTCACCAAGGGGTGGGGCTCAATACCCTAATCATAACCTAATCATGCCCAGATTAACAGATCAGTTTACAAGCATGATCCAATTATATTTTTGGAATTCATAATTACATCAAATTGGCCAACGGTTACAGTCAGTAAGCAGCAAACTCATATTTTAAACTCAAGCAGTTTAAATCTATCTAATCTAAGATAGGTTATACCTAGCATACTCCACATCTCCCCAGGAGTGGTGAAGAGTGAGATACAGGAGGGAGGTCAGAGGAAGCACAGGTCAAAGGGCTCCATGGCTCCCAAGTGTCCAGAGAAATAACAGTAAGCTTCCCTATGGACTCCAGGGCCAGTGGTGGACTCCCAGTATGAAGGCTGCAGAGACCCCCACCTGCCCAGATCTCAGCTACCTACCTGGACAGGTACTTAGGGAAAGGTCATTTTTCACCATCCACAGCTTCTGCCCATCCTCCAGCCAGTAAATCAGCTCAGGTTTGGGAACAGGACATCCTGTTCATGGAAAAAGGAATGTAGTAATTTTGATGAGAAGAAAAGAAATCTCTCAATCCAGCCTGGGACTTCTGGACAGGAACTAGACCTCCTGCTCTGAACCAAGCACACAAAATCTTAACCAGTTACCTGAAAACTCAGGCTACAAACACCACCCCTGGGTCCCAAAGACTGTAGACAGTAATGCTGGCTGTTTAAACAGTACCTATTCCCTTTGACACCATCCCATAGTCTCTCCACAATGTTTAGACAGAGGGGGAAAATGATCCATTCCTTCCAGGTGTTTTCTAATTCATGCAAGTCAGTGAGTCTCCACCTCCTTGTGCATCAGAACCACCCAGGGCTATCTGGTCTCCACCAATGACAGAATGAAACCACATATCTGGGAGGGAGGCCTGGACATCAATAGATTTCAAAAACTCTCCAGGGAGCATTAAAGACACTGGGCTATATCAACTCGTAAATTGCATCCCTGATCATCATAGCCTGAGGTGGGCAGGTGGCCTAAGCAGGTTACTCCTTGTGAAGAGACGCCATTATTCCATGAAGGCTGAACGAGGGGGCCTACTGCCCCTGTAGTGATGCATCCTGCAACTGCTGTGAGAGAACTTATTTGACTACATAGAACAAGGAAAGGAAACAAAGAAACAGAAAACTGGGTTGTCATCCACCAAACTGGGAACCAGACCCACCTCTGAAATTTTTATGAGGTGGGATAATGAATTTCTTTCAGGTTGAAATCCATTTAAGCTGTTCTTATGTTAGGTGCAGCCAAACATATATTGATAAATGCAGGGGTGGTGGGAAGGGGAGGTAAGGACACAAGGACTCTGTAGAGAAGTCAGTGACAGAGACACTGGGACCCCCAGAAGGCTCAACTGGCAGACAATTAATGCATCCCAGGATCCAGTCAGTCATCACTAAGCAAACGTTCCCTGAAGTCTGCTACATACCTGGTGCTGGGCTCAGGATGGAGCAGTGGAAAAGGTGAATGAGACCTTTCTTCAGCTCTCTCAGGAGTCATGCTCTCTGCCACCTCAGGGCTTCTGCACATGCCAGTACCTCCACCTGGAACACTGTTCTCTTTCCTGCCTTGCCCTACCTAGCTAACTTTACCTCTGGCTCAAATGTCTTTCTGAGAAGACTTCTCTAAACCATGGCTTCCAGGTCCAGGTGCTTAATCAATTTTCCATGTTGCACTAAATTTTTAATACTAATAGTAAACATAAGACTAATATTTATGGGGTATAACCATATCCTAGGGGCTTTGCCAAGCACTTTTAAGGCATTATGTCTTTTAAAAATGGAATTAAGTTTATGGACTAATTTAGAGAAAAACTGATACAATTAAAGCATAAAGGCCTTTCACTCAGGAACAAAGTATATGTCTTCACTGATCCAAGTATTTTTTAGATCCTAAGCAGAGTTTTCTATTACCCTTCCTGTAGGCTTTGCACTGAATGATTCTATTTTAGGATTTCCTCTCAGCATCCACATGAATTCCCTATTATGTTAGGCACCATTTTACGGATGAAGAAACCAATGCTCAAGCAGATAAAGTGTTTTACCAAAGGCACAGAAATGATGAACGGCCAAGCGAAGACAGCAATCCAGGTCTGGTCATCAATGGCACCTAGGTCCTTTAACCACAAAGCTCCCCAACAAAGGTCCAGAAGGAGCTGAGTCCATGCAAGATGATGATGACCAGAACAACAAGGATGATGTCAACAGTAGTAACAGCAGCAGGGGTCACAACTGACAGCCTGCATGCAGTCAGGAATCACTGGACCCTTTTCCTGTGTTAACCCACTTACCCTCGCTATAGCCCTGAGAAGATACTGTATTACCCATTTTACCAACAAGGAAACTGAGGCACAAAGAGGTTCAGTAACTCACCCAGGGCCACGCAGCTCAGAAATTGCAGAACTGGGACTGAGCACCAGGCAGTCTGGCTCCAGGCCCTGCTCTCCCAAGTGCTACAATAAGGAAGAAACAGCTCGCAGCCCTGTGGGGATGGCAGCCTTGGACAAAGGGGGCTGTGGAAGTGTGTGGGGGAGGTGAGCAGAAGGATTTAAACCTCACGGAACAGTGGCCAGAGAGACTTGGTGATTCCCAGACTTCAGCATTATACGAACCATGGAAAAGTAAAAAATTGGGAATCCTGCACAAAGTGATTTGTTCAAAGAGAGACATTTGCATAAATATAAAATATCATCCACTCATATATTTCACAAGATAAAGGATTTTACCACCAAAAAAAATGCAGAGGACAACATCTCGAAATAAAGGTGTACCTTCTAAATTGTATGACTTAAATTTTATGAGGGACTCACTGCATTGGCTGTATTTTCCTAATTTGCTGAGGACAGGGCTATTGTGCGAATTAAATGAGTGGAGCACGAACAGTGCCTGGAACAGGCCTGACATGAGGTCAGTGCTCAGGGAGCCCTTATTAAATGCTTTTCTTACAAGTGACCCACATTATATCAAATTTCTTAGATTTCTTCAAAAAGGGAATCTTGTATCGCTCTGACAAATGAGAAAACCAGAGTCACCTGCCTTCATGGAAGGTACCAGGAAAATGCACAAAAAATCAAAACAATCTTATTAAATACTAGTGAACTCATGGGGCTGCACATGGCTGTGAGCCTGAGGATGCTCCCTCCTCTGAAAAGAGAAATTAGCAACAGCTTTGGGCACTAAAGACTCAGCACTAAACACAGACTTTCTCTCAACAACAATCAGGAGGCAAGAAAGAGAAGGAACAAGAAATGGCTTCCTTAGGGTGTCCCTCAATGCCAGCTGATGAAGTATCTGTGTGCCTTCTGAAACAGGGTTTCTCACTTTGCCAGGACTGACATTTGGGTCCGGATTTTGCTTGTTGCTGGGGGCCATTAACGCACACTGTGGGATGTTTTGCAGCATCCTTGGCCTCTACTCACGTGATGCCAGTAGCACCACCACCCCAGTGTAACAACAACAGAAGTCTCCAGACATTGTCTAATGTCTTCTAGAGGGCAAAACTGCCAGTTGTTGAGAAGCACTTATCTCCCATAAAAGTGGAGGGTGGAAGCCTAGGCCTGAGGAAACAAGCATGGCCTCTGCAGTGAGAGAGAGAATAAGTAGAAGCAGACAAAGAGTCTGGGGGCCTCAGAGGGCAGTAACTAGGGTGGCCACTTCCAGGTGCAAAAACACGGAGAAGCAGAAAAAGCCACGTGAAAAGACAGTGACAGAAGCAGACACACAAGGGAGAGGCAAGGACACAAGACTCCAAAGCCAGACCAGAATCATGGTTCTCCTCAGCTCCTGACATTAGTCCTTCATGGAGCCCAGCTACAATTCCTGCCCTCTTTCCTTCCAACACATCATTCTCCTTTGGCTGTGGGCCATTCTAAGAGGACAATGTTTCTTGCTCCCAAATCTCTGAATGAGACACAGGGATTTCAGGCTGTTAGAGGTGAATACAGGAAATGACTGAAGTGGTAGAGACGAGGGAGGCTTTTTCAACCAGCCAGGCCTGGACTGAAAGGATGGAATGAAGGAAGCTGTGGGTCTCCCGCATGGCATAGTGGTGAGTTCTTACCCAGTGAGACAAGGAGCCCACAGATCTCCATCATCACCTCCTGGTACAAGGTCCTCTGGGTCAGGTCAAGCTGCCTCCACTCCTCCTGGGTGAAAGTCACAGCCACGTCCTCAAAGGTCATAGACATCTGGAAAATCAGAGGCAGGAGCATTTACTTTGAAGATGCTGGATAGAATTGCAGCCTGTATGCATCACTGGTAAAGGTGTGGAGAGACTCAAGGCCCAAATAACCAAGCCCCGAGCTGAGCTCAAGGAGCTGGCAGATGCAGACTTTGGACAGAATACAACAGGGGAGAGAAAAGCCTCCAAAGTCATTGGAAAATGACACAAGACAATGGCAATTCCACACGAACTATGAGATGCAGAGAGTAGATGCTCTTTGTGAGTCAGAGGAACGGGGAAGTAGATAGTGGTGATAAACCCTTAACAGTAAGACAGCAGAAGCTGGGTCTCATGGGTCCAGGCTCTTGTGTCTGCCCAATGCTGAGGGTCTTACATGCCATATTTGAGGAACTGAAAGCCCCCAGCTCTAAAGTCACACTCCTGTGGTTTGAACACAAACTCTTTAAAGCAACATTTGTCTACTCTGTGAGATGTCCCTTCATTAAGCCTTGAACTCAGGATCAATACAGTATGTCCCACTTGACCAATAATAGTTGTAAGAATTAAAGGGAAAATACTCAGTGGTGTGCTTTGAGATTTTTATGAATTCTTCCACAGCCTACACCATCATCATGTCCACATCACAGTCAGCGACCTGAGGCCAAGTGAGTGCCACCAATTCACTCAGAGTCACAAATCTTATCAGCAGAGGGAAGATTTGAGCACAGGTCCCTCTGGTCCAGGGTCTAGTAGAGTTATCCTGACACTTCCCCATCACCAAAGTGAATCCACAGTAACAAGGTTGTGAAATATTTCCACTAATTTTTGCCGTTACATCTATTTCAGCCTATTCTGAAAATATCTGTGGACATGAGCAGAGGAGGGAGCTGTCATCATCCACTCCACAGGAGAGACTCCAAGGGGGCCAAAAGCTGAGTAGTGGCAGGGCCTGGAGCAGTTCCCCACACCCTCTAGGCTTGCCCTGTGCCTGGCAGACTCCCAGGGAGATTCCACAACAAATCATCAGTCTCCTTTTCCTTCCTGAGCCCTGAAAGCACATATCCCTGAGGCCAGGATACTTCAGGACCAGGAAACAGGAGTGGCAGAAGAATGGAGGCTGTGGCCATGAGAACTCGGGCCTTAGACTGGCCACGATGTCTCTACTGGTAGGACGAACATCAGAAAAGGATCCACAATCTTGCCCTCTCAGGACACGTCTCAGGAGGTGGAGGGGAACCATAGCAACCGTACAGGCCCTCTCAGGCCTCTGTAAACAATCAACATACCTTGGCTTTGACAACATACTTCCCTCTAACTAGAAAGTCTGCCCCCCCCACCCAGTTGCTCCCAATGCTCAACATCACTTGCTAGAAGGACAGCTCACTTTGCAAGACTTACTGTAGGTGTCACCTCCAGAGCTTTCCAGCCCACTGTGGGAGGAATAGGAAAAAACACAGGCTCTGGTGGTCAACATATTGGGAGTGAGTTTCTGCCACTTAAGAGCTGTGTGACCTTGGGCCAGTAACAACCTCTCTGAGCCTTTTTTACTCATGTAAAACAGTCATAATAATACTCTATGACTCTGAGAAGATGAGGATTAAATGAGGTGATAATACACATGCTTGCCCCTCAGCCCAAATCAAGAATTCAATGAAGGCCAACTATTATGGTTCTTTCATTATCATTTTTCCTTTTGGCCTCTACAGTATTCTGGAAAACCTCAACCCTGCATGTTTCTGTAATTTGCCAGATTCCCTACACAAGAATGCCAGAGCACCGCAAAGGGGAATGGGCCAGTTTAACCTCAACTGCCAGGAAAGGCCTATCCAAACAGGTGACGTTTGAGCAGAGCCAGAAGGATGTGAATGGGCAGCCCTGCAGGGACCTGGGGACAATGTCTCTGGCAGAAGGAACTGCAAGGGGAAAGGTTGGGAGATGGAAGAGAAGTGAGTCAGGAAGGAATGGGTGGAGGCAAGTTGGGTGGTGGACTGCCAGATGGATCAGATAGGGACTCGCAGCAGGTCCTGCAGGAAGTTTGAATAATTGTGATGGGAGCCCCTGAAGGGGAGCATCATTCATTCTTTTTCGCTTTTATATATACAGTTTTTATTAGAATAGTTGTAGGTTTACAGAAAAATCATGCAGAATGCAGAGTTCCCATATACCGCTTTCTTTATTAACATTTTGCTTTAGAGTGTGGTACCTTTGCTACAGCTGATGGGCCAATATTATTATAATTAATTATTAACTCTAGTCCATAGTAAATACGGTGTGGGATTAGATTTACTGTGTTGGGAGCTCCTGAGGGGAACATTCTCAATCACTTACTGAGCCCGTCAGAAGCCCGACCCTGTTCCAGGACTGGAGGTTAATACGGCGCCACTCGCCATCAACAAACGACAAAGACACGTCCTCGGTGACCTTTTGGTTTCCAGCTCCCCCAGGAGCCCGCTCCGACGCCGCATCGCAGCGGCCCTTCCCAAAGCCGCGTCCGCTCACCTGCGCCGGGCCCGCCGGCGCCTCCATCCAGGGACGCTGTGGCCAGGGCAGCGGCGGGCGGCCCGGCGGGCCCCTGCGGCTCGGCCGTCCCACCCCTGCCGGCCGTCGGCGCCGAGCCCCAGGCCCAGCCCCGGCTGCAACAGGAGGCTCACGACCCGCACAGCTGCGGGAAGACGTGCCACAAGAGCGCCAAGGAAGCTGCCGCGACAGAGCTCTCTGGCCCACACGCACAGGACCGGGCCCCGCAGCAAATGACGGACAGCCCCCGAACCGGAAGCCCCGCCCCGCGCGGCGGCCCGCCGGAAACGCCCCCCGGGGCCTTGGGGGATGGCATTTGAAGCCGCCGGCAGGCGCGCACGCCTTTGTGCTTCTGTCTTTCACCAGCGTCCTGCCTTCCGAAGCGCAGCGTGCGCTCGAGGTCTGGGCCTAACGCCGTGAGGTGGAGGGCGAGTCCGAAGCAGCCATTTCACGACCTGGGAAACCCAGCTTGGGAAGTGGGGACCTTGACCAGGGGCCTGGGCCAGTGCCAGACCGGGGAACCACCGGGCCCTGGGTCTCGGCCCTTGACTTTCGCGTTCCGGATACCTCCTCTCTGCACCCTCTTGTGAGGGAGCTAGCAGAATCAGCGGGTCCAGGCGCTCACGCCCCGTCCAGATGGGTTCCGCGAGCCCGGATCCACCCTCGCCTAGGACGAGAACTAGTGTCTTCGGGGGCGTGTGCGCCGACTTCTGGGTAAGGTACTTGCAAGAGTGCATTTGCCCTGGGGAAGCTACCAGTGAAAGAGGCCGGAAAGGAAGTTCAGGACTCCACTTTTGGGCGAGGCCAGTTTGAAATGTATTGGAACCTAAAAGTGTCTGGGTCTCTATGGTAGGCAGCTCAACGTATTATGACCATTGAAAGAGGATTCCATCCTGGAGGTATAAACTGGGGAGCTGTTAAAATGTTTTTTTACGTCTTAACAGTGGATGAGGTCATGAAAGCAACGAGTGTTGGAGAAGGGAATGGACAGAGGATGAACCCTGGACCAGCCTAACATTAAGTGGTTGCAGACAAGAAGACAATAGTCCTGTTAGGAACTTTCACAATCCTCTGACTGGTATCTTAAAGGAAGTTGTAAAGGTCACCTTTGTGGGTGTTTTTTACCTCATGACTATAGAGATCAAAGGATCATATCCAACTTGCAGTGACTTCAGGAGGCCCACATTTGAGATAATGGAAACAAGGAATGCAAAAAATGCTTACAAGAGATTTAATATTAAAATATGAGAGAGAAGCAAGGGATGTGATGTGAAGTGGGCCAAGTATTGAAGGGGGACTTATTTTCTCACAAGAAGATGCTGTTTTAAAAAGAGAAAATGAAAAAACACAGTAATGATCATGCAACAAACAGTGGGGTCTGTTATTGGCAATAGAGGAATTTGCAAAGATAGGAGGTAGATGACAGTCATTCCCATTTTCACATGTAAGTGACCCTTAGGGGTAAATTAAATGGTTTACTTTAGAAGGTCTATTAAAGTTGATAATTCTATATTCTCTGTGGAATGATGGCAGTAGGGAAACCTAAGTAGATAATGGAGAATCTTTGAAATCCTTATTGTCAAGCATGCCAGAGAGTATTATTTATTTATTTTGTTATTTTTTATTTAGACATAGATCATCTTGTGAGCAGTGTGGAGGCCCTAGATAAATTTTGTACCCTTATCTACCTGGCTAAAATAATCTTGGTGTCTTGATATTATCCACCACCAGAAAGAAGTAAGAAGTACTATTTCAGGGATCATATATAAAAATCAGTTAATTTCCTGAGCATTACCAAATATGTAACTGAAACACTGAGTCAAGAAAACCAATAGAAAGTCAAATAGAAGACAGGATAATGCTATAAAACATAGAGATGTAAGCACTGATGGTCTGCATGAAAAATACACATGCTGGGAAGTGGATGTGGCTCAAGCGATTGGGCTCCTGTCTACCATATGGACGGTCCCAGGTTCAGTTCCCAGGGCCTCCTGGTGAAAGCAAGCTGGCCCACCCGTAGAGCTGATGCAACAAGATGATGTAACAAAAAAGAGACACAGGAGAGACAGAGACACAACAAACCAGGGAGCTAGGGTGGTTCGAGCAATTAAGTGCCTCTCTCCCACATCAGAAGGTCCCAGGATCAGTTCCTAGTGCCTCCTGAAGAGGTGAGAAGAGAAGACAAGCAGACACAGAAGAACACGCAGTGAATGGACACAGAGCAGATAGCGAGTGCAAGTGGCGGGGTGGGGAAGGGGAAAAAATAAATCTTAAAAAAAAAAACATGCCAATGTCATGGACCATTTAAACCATCAATCTGTAATAGTGGCAGCTGTTCATCTGAGAGTGGATGGCTGAGTTATTTATATTTAATTATTGAGTCTAGTTATAACTGGGAAGTGATCCTCCATCTCCTAGACTTCACAATGAAAACTGTGTGTTATATGGTGGTGGGAGTAACATTAACAAGGCAAACTCTGTATGGAGTGTGTTTAGTTAGAAAAAACTCATGAAAACAATGGGTACAATGAACAACAAATGTGAAAGTTCACAGCCGAGGCCTCTTGATGTCCATTCTGATGCAGTCAGTTTATCAGTAATGCAGGGAGCAACTACAAAATGAAACTGATAGGATGTAGGATAGGGTGGGAGAGCACTCCCCAAATTGCTGTAAAAGCCAGTGTATGTGGTATCAGAAGAGTAGAAGAGCTGATAACTTATATATATATATATATTTTTTTTTTTTTTTTTAATTTAAAGATAATACTTTCAAGCAGCCTTCAATGAGTTTAAGACATCCAATTTAGTACCATCCTCATACAAGTCCTTGAACTGTTTTCTCTCTAGTCACTTGCAGAGGTTTTGGTTCAAATGTGCTTTTTTTTTTTTTAACTTTATTTCATACATTTAATAATTGAAAATATAACCAATTAAAAAGTAAACACAGATAATAAATACCTACATTTCTCAATTAAATGTACTGGATACATAAATTTTTTTAAAAAATCAAGCAATATGTTAAATTATATATGGTTCATAGTAACGCAATCATACAGTATTTGTCCTTTTGTGTCTGGCTTGCTTCACTCAACAATGTCCTCCAGGTTCATCCACGTTGTCATATGCTTTTACAACTTCATTTCCTCTTACAGCTGCATAATATTCCATCATATGAATAGACATTGTTTATCCATTTTTCTGTTGATGGACACCTGGATTGTTTCCAACTTTTGGCAATGGTGAATAATGTTGCTATGAACATCGGTGTGCCAGTGTCTGTTCGTGTCACTGCTCTCAGTTCTTCTGGATATATACCCAGAAGTGGTATTGCAGGGTCACGTGGCAAGTCTATATTCAACTTCTTTAGGAACTGCCAAACAATCCTCCACAGTGGCTGTACCATTCTGCGTTCCCACCAACAGTGAATAAGTATTCCTGTCTCTCCACATCCTCTCCAACACTTGGAGTTCTCTGTCTTTCTAATAGTGGCCATTCTGA
>JAQZBX010057676.1:0-17913 GCA_029593785.1 Cabassous unicinctus
GGGAGGGGAAAAAGCCCCTCAATGCATCTCTTTCTCCCGCTCCTTCTCCTGACCAGCCCTGCTCTCCTCAAATGTCCCTGCAGTGTGCGCTTCCCGCCAGCCCCG
The DNA here is from genome assembly GCA_029593785.1 of Cabassous unicinctus. Classification (NCBI taxonomy): domain Eukaryota; kingdom Metazoa; phylum Chordata; class Mammalia; order Cingulata; family Chlamyphoridae; genus Cabassous; species Cabassous unicinctus. The sequence goes on from JAQZBX010057676.1 coordinate 106, forward strand.
TGGCTGGGAACAGGCACCAAGGGGGCTGGGGGAGCAGCTGTGCTTGGCTCCTGCCTGTCAACACCCTTGGCCAGCAGGGCGGCCGCAAACGCTGTCGCCCTGACGGCTGATAAAGCCCCACAACCTGCGTGGCTGGAGCCTGGGCCACTCGCCCTGATAAGTTGGGCCTGTCAGCGCCGTGTCCACACCTGCTCCTAAGCCAGTGGGCAAGCGAGCCCAGGCCTCCCCCCGTCCCCGCCGGCACCCCCACCCCTCTTGGGGCTGCCTGCAGCCTGTTTACAGCCAAACCCCGGCCACCAGGCCTAGGCAGGGCCCCAGTCACCTTGGGGCGCCCGGAGCAGGAATGGGAAGGAGGAAGAGGCGGCTCAGAGCATCCGGGCCTTCCTAAGCACACGGCTGGTCTGGAGTTCTCAACTGAGGCTTCTGCCCGCAAAGGAGATTTGTGGCAACATCTGGAGACATTATTGGTTGTCACAACAGTGGCGGGGGGGTGCTACTGGCTTCTAGTGGCCAGAGGCCAGGGAAGCTGCTAAACACCCTCTAACGCCCAGGACAGCCCCCCACGACAAAGAACCCCCCGTTCAAAATGTGCTGTGGTTGAGAAACGCTGAGCTGGACAATAGCAAGAGCAAGCAGGCCTTGTTCAGAGATGCAAGCGCCAAGTCTGAGAGCTGCCTGGGGGCCTGGAGGTGAAGCACTGCGGGGCCGAGGGCCCAGGCCCTCAGGTACCAGATGGCCCAGGGCAGGGCCGGCCATACCAGCATCTCCCCAAGGTTGTCGAGGGGCCCATGAGCCCAGCCAGGCCCTCCCCTCCCCTCAGATATCAAATGTGGGTCTGGCCTGAGCCTGCAGCCTCTGGGTTAAGGTCATTCTGGGAACAATGTGGGAAACAGTAGCTGCCATTTCCTAAGCGCCAGCTACGAGCTGGGCCTGTGCTGACCGTGTCTCTTCCTTGTGGGGTTTCTAAGCAGCAACTTGGGGAGCATGGGGGGTGTTGGTACAGATAAGGAAACCGAGGCTCAGAGCTGTTAACTGAGCTAAGGAAACTCATACAGCTATTGCGAGGTGGGTTTGGGGCGGGACCCAGGTCTGTCCAACTTCGGAGCCCAGGGTCCAGCCAGCTTTCTATTATTCCTTCTGGGGCAGGAGCCCAAGTGTTGAGTAGCCCCTTAAGGTCAGGCTTTCACTCCCAGGAGCTTCCCTTGATTGCTGCTCGTTGGTAGGGACGTTCCTTCAACACTGAAGACAACGCTGCTGAATAACACCCTTTATCAAGGTCAGCAGCACCATCCCGGGCTGGGTGGTGGGACGGTTTTTACTGTGGTGAGTAATGCACGTGGGCCACATGGTTGGCAGGAAGGAGTTATTAGCTTCAGAGCTCAGGTTCTCTGGCTACATGACTGTCCTGGGTTCGAATCCTGACCCCTCAAATGCCCACCAATTGTGTGATCTTAGGCAAATCCCTTAGGCATCTCCGGCCTCCGTTTTCCCAATCCACAAATTAGGAATAACGATAGTGTCTACCTCATGGGGTTTCCATGAGGATTACCTGAGATGATAACTGCTGGGGACAATTCCTGGCACATGGCATCCCCTCAATAACTAGCTGTTATGAGGATTATTGCTGTCTTTAAGAGTACATCATATGGTCCCAGGAAGACCAAGGAGGGGATAGCTAGTGGTTCACTGAATTTCATCTCTGGGACCCCCACCCCATTTTTCAGCACCAGAGCTGGGGCCAAGAAGATCTTGGTGCTTCACGATGGGGACGCTGGGGCCCAGCCTGCCGTCCTCTTCACACGGGTCCCTGAGCAGTCACATGGGAGTTTCCCACCCTGAGCCTGAAGTGCTGTCAGCAGGCCCGCCACATTCCTGGGATTTTTGGTCCACGTGGGACTCAAGGGAGCTGGCGAGTGTGCAAGGGTGAAGAGAGTCTGAGCTGCTGCCAGACAGGAAGCAGCAGGAGAGTCTTTGTCCCAGGCCAGGAGGGCCAATACCCTCCCGGGCCCCGTGGTGCTCCCACCCGTGCCCTCCCGCCTGTGCCCCTGGCAGGCATCACTAATCAAACCTGGAACTACTTCCTGCTGGGCAGAAAGACTCTCCCACTCCCACGGTCTTAGTGACACCAACCAGGAGCTCAGTGTTCTGTTGGGCAAAAGGGGACCCCAAGGTGTCCCTGTCCTCAAGGAGATTGTAGTCTAGAAGGAAAGGAAGACCTCTAAGTAAATGTCTTAGCAGGAGTCATGAGAGAGCCACAGTTAAAGCTGTGCTGAATATAGTTCACTTGAAACCACGTTTTCTGAGTGTTTAATGGAAGCCCAGCATGTAACAGGAGGCCTGGGGGTGAGACCTCGCCCAGCTCTGGCCCCCCAGGGGCCCTGGGCCATCTTCTTCATGGCTGAGAGATCCGAGGACACAGCCCAGGGGTTCAGAGGAAGCCAGTGTGCCAGGCTTTTCCTCAAGGCTCCCCCACCTTTGCCCCATCTGCTAGTCTGCTTTAGTCTTCAAGAGGTCTCCAAGACCCCAGGCTAGAGCAGGGGCAGGGGCAGGAACCCAGGTGGGCTGGCCATTAAGGGATGAGTCAGCACCATGGGTGAGTGGACTGCCCCTTCACACTGCCCTGAGGCCCGTCTAGCTGCCCCTCCCCACATCCTCCTTCCCACCTCCCTTGGTGAACCTTCTCCTTTGCCTGCGGGGCACACGACCACATCCCTGCATTTTCAGGCCCCGCTTGCTCCAGAGTGACCTGGTGGGGCCTTCTAGACTTGGTAAGTTCAGACCTGATCCCAGAGGCCTGTGAACAAGAATGTGATGTGCTCCAGTTGGCATCCTCCCTCCCCTGGAAAACACCTTGGGCCAAGAAAGAGGCAAGGACAAAGTCTTGGACACCAGGCCAGGCCCTTGGAGGGGCGGAGAGGGCAGAGGGCCTGAGAACTCCTAAGGACTGCGGCAGCCTCCTCGGCCGCCATCTTTCTCAGGGCTGGGGAGGGCTGCGAGGCCTCAGGCCCAAGAGAGGAGACAAGGAAAGAAAGTCGGGGGTGCTGGGCACCCCGACCCTGGGGAAGGGTGGAGGCCGAGGCCCCACAGGGCTGGGGGTACCAAGCAAGGCCCTCCCTGCCACACCCTCCCCACCCGGCCAGGAGGGCTTGTCTCCAAGGTGGCTGCTTCTTCGGAGCCCCCACTCTCCCACCCACACCCCCGCATTGGAGCAGAAAGCACAGGAGGCAGAAAGGACAGTCAAAAAAGGAGAAACGCAGCCAGGAAGGCCAGTCAGCGCCCGAGAATGGGTGGCTCTGCCCCCTCGCCTTGGCACTCGCTCAGCGCAGACAGGAAGCTGCTGGAACCAGCTCCAGAATTTCGCAGGCGGGGCTGGCGGGGAGAGGTGCCTGTGACTACTGGCCCCGGGCGGTGGTGCCATTGGCCCTGCAGGCTGACCTCATTGCCCAGGCCCGCGGGAGCGCTTCCTGGGGCCACATTCCGCGCTGAAGAGCCCCTCTCCAGGGCCTCGGTTGGCGCCAATGTCTTTTTAGGAACCAAGGGTCTAATTTTAGTGTCCTGGCCCTCGACACCTTCTCAAAATAGCTCCCTGTTTTCCCCCTCGTCCCTGCCCCTTCCTTGGAGAAGGTGAACCCCCTGCATCCCCGTGATGCGAATTGCCGAGCGCAGGCCCCGGGCCTTGTATGGGTTTCAGTGGAGGAAACAGTGTCCCCACCATGTGGCCCATGTGGCCGGTCCCATAGGACTCACCTTGGAAGAGGGCAGCTCCCAGCACAATCATGTTAGGGTCCCACAGCAGCAGGCCACCAGGGCTCAGTAAAGACTCACTCCACCCCACCCTCTTTGGTCTGCGATGCTCAGGCGTGGCACAAACTCATGTGACCCAAATTCAGATACCCCCTCCCCGAAATCAAGTCCGCCTGACCCCAGCCTCCACTTGTGGGAATCGTGGGTCAATTTACACCTTGACCCAGGGCCTCGTCTATTTTCCATTTTGCAGGTTCTGTATGATCCTTGTATTGATAAGAACAATTGCTAATGCTTTTCAGAGCACTGACTGGGGCAGACAGGGGGCCAAGTGCTTCTCGCGCATGATTTCGTTCAACCACGTTCAACCACCCTGCGAAGTGGGCGCTGCTATTGCCCCCAAGGTCACGGAGCTGCCGAGGGGTGGAAACTCAGGAAATCGGACCCCCGGGTTTTGCTTTGTTTCCATGGTGCTGCCACATAAACTCTCTGCTCCAGTCCTCACAACAGCCTGCTCTCCACCACCCTGCACAGTCCCTTTCACAGACAGTGTCCTCTACTCGGATTCTTCCAGGCCTTATCAGCGAGCAGGCCAAAGGGGTCATCCCGCATGCTTGAGGTCACACAGCAAATTAGTTGTGGCCGAGGACACCCAGCTCCCGAATCCTCAGATCCTGGGAGGGGGCTGCAGCTCAGCCAAGAGGCGACAGGTCTAAGAGATGCCAAGAGCCAGCCCACGCCTGCACCGAGAAGGCTGTGCCAGGAAGCAGCCAGGCCCGTGCACCTGGCCGAGGCAGGCTCGGCCGGCAGCCCTTCCTCTAACAGGCCCATGCATTCAGCAGCAGCAAAAGCTTTCCAAGTGGCCAGAGCAGCAGGCTGAGTGACTGGTGGCCGGGAAGCAGGCTCCTGGGGACGCCGCCCATTAGGGACCATATCCTTGCTGGGAAATGGACACACTATGGAGGGGAAAAGCCAGAGTGAGCTTTCCGGGCCTCCTCCTGCTGCAATCAGAGTTCAAATCCCACCTCCAGGGGCTTCCCAGAGGGACCAGGAGTGGCAGTTGCTCCCATTCCTCATGTCCTGCCCCCAGGAGTCTGATGGCACTGCCCAGCTCGTCAGGCTACTGGGAGTGGGGTGAGGTAGATGTGGGGGTGGGGACGGACAGACCGTGCACTGAGTCAGATGAGGCTGGCCTGCCCGCCCCCAGGCAGAGAGGAGCACATCAGGGTCTCGGGCAGCTCCTTCGGACCCCCAGACCAACTAGATTTGTTCAAGCAACCTTTTGTTATCAGGGCAGGAAATTGCAGTTTATTGTCTGAGTGGACAGCCATTCTTCTAGAAAGGAACCAGAGATCAGAAGCGCCCCTCAATGCTGCCATCTCTGGAGTTACTGCTCAGAGCCAGGCGGGGAGGGGAGGGAGGCCACACAGACAAGGGGACCGGGGACGAAAAGGGGAGTCATTGCCCAGCAAGAAGGGGATGCCATGCCTTGGCGTGACCAGAGGGGGCGATGCTAACACTGTCCTTCCCATTTAAATAATGCAGGGGTTGCAAACTCGAACACCTACAGGGGCCAGAGGTCAAGAGTGAAGTGAAATGGGGGACAAATAGCAGCTGACCCTTGGGACCTACCAGGGCACATGGGGGTTGCAGGGACCAGGAGAGCTTTGTCTAAAGGGAGCAGCTCAGCGTTTACTGCTGAGAGGTTCAAACAAAACTCGTCTACAGGCTGCATCCAGCTTTGGAGAGGGGTGGGGAGGCAGCATTTGCTGTAAAGATTATGTCTTTATCAATAACGAAGCACATCGTGTTGTGTAATTGTCACGCCGACCTGGGAGGCAGACTGGGCAGGTGTCCCTGCGCCCATCTGACATATCAGGAAAGCTGAGGCCCAGATCAGGCCAGCACTTTGCAAGTATCACACAGCAGTGACAGAGCACGGATTTAAACTCGAGTGTGTCTGATTCCAAAGGGGTGCTCCTTCCGCTCCGCTATGTCAAGGCTGTGTGGTGGCCTGGGAGTGGGGAACCACTGTCTGTACTTTTTCACCAGGAGCACTGAGGCCTGGAGGGCACAGGGGTCCCAGCCCCACCTCAGACCAGGCATGGTCTACCCCCTCGCACCCAAACCTCCACTGCCTGCTTTCAGCACCCCAGAAAACCTAAGAAGGGAGATAAATTTGCAGAGGTGCTGATGGGGCATGTGACATGAAGATTTTTGCAGCCCCGAGGATGGCCCCCACCCTCCCCGGGACTGGCAGGTGGAATGCAGAAAAGAAGAGTCAGCCGGGGTGTCGGTGATGGACGGATTCCAGTGTCAATCCCAGGAGCTGCACACTGGGACCTGCCCCATCTCCGAGGCCGCCCTCCTGATCTGTGGGCTCCCTGAGTCTTGTCCACCATGGCGCCTCACCCTCCAAAGGGTCCTACGTCACTGGGGCTTGCCTGCCTGTTGGGGTTCAGAAATTCTGAGATCTGCAATCCCCTAGTGGGGACTGCCCAGATGCTTCCCATTGTTCTCCCTCCCATAGGGTGGGAGCAAACTGGTTTGTGTCCTTTGTGGGGGGCTCCAGGGATTACTGCTCCCCTCGAGGAGGCCCAGGAGACACTACCTGGGACCAAAACAACCCCTCCCATCAGCTTCCGGTGGCACAAACATACTGTGGATACACGTGTTTAGTGTCTCCCCCACTCTGGGCTCCTGGCTTTGCTTCCAACCCCACCCCCCCCACCCCCCGGCCTTGGTCCCATCACCCTTCCTGGCTGGAGGCTGTGACCTACCTGCAGTCTCCCCCTCCTCCCACCTCCACCCCTTCCCCCTCAGCAGCAATGCCCCAGGCACCAGCAGGGCCAGAATCTGCCTTTGCAAGGGGACTGAACCCAAAGCCCCCACCTCCAGGCCTGGGTTCTGGTGGGTTTTTTAAATCCCCCACCTTTTAAGTGTCTTAACACCACAGATTCCTTTATGATGTTTGCCTTGCCAGCCTTTTTCTAGAAAAGTCATTATTTTTTGAAGTAAAGTATAATTTTTCCTCCAGCCCTGTTTCCTATTGTGAAAGAAACAAGAATTATTAGGAAATCAAGGGGATGAGCCCAAATCCCCCAAAGTGTTGAGGAGGGGGGCAGCTATGAATGCAGCTGTTCATGAGCTTGGGGAGATGGTTTCTGGAACTTTGCTTGCCCCCCCCCCCACGCTGTTTTATCAGGAGCCCAATTCTGACCTTGTTCAGGGAAGGGTGTAGAGCGAGTAAGAAACAGCCCGTGCTGGACTCTGGCAGCTGGCAGGGCGCGTGATGGGGAAGGGAGCCGGCACCCACTGGCCCCCTATTTGCATCTGGCCCTCTTGCATGCTGACCCATGTACTATCAACACCAACCCTGAGCATGGGGCATAATTACCCGTGTTTTGCTGGTGCTCAGGGAGATAAAGCAACTCGCTTGGGGTCACAGAGCCCTCCAGAGGCCGAGCTGGGATTTGAACTGAGGTCTGTGGATTCCAAGGTCAATGCCCTCTCTGATATACAGGGCACTGACAAGTGAGGTTAGCTCTGCCTGCTGTGCAGCTGATCCCAGACCAGGAGAGGGACAGGCCCTCCTGCACAGCTCAGGAATGCCCATCGAAGAACCAAGATCTCCTAGGACAGTTCCCCTGCCATGCCCAATGACCTGGGGTGGGGAATGGGTAAGATTCCAGCCTGGCCTCCGGCTCAACCACTACCTAGTCTTCCTTGACCCGCCTGGTCCTTCCCAAGGTGAGGGATGAGCCTTTAGCACCACCTGCTGGGAACTCAGGAGCAGCATCCTCCAGGGACTCCCATTCTCAGAGGGTCATCTCTGGGGAGCTACTGGGGAAGCTGGGGGTGGGATACGATGGAGGGTAGGGAGGGGGGCCAGGCAGCCTCTCAGGAGATTAACTCTGATACTTGGTTCTATAAGTGGGTCTGGGTACCAAGACTTCCTCCTGCTAGAACCTCGGAAATTCACAGAGGGAAGGCTCAAAGCCAGGCTCTTTGCAAGTACAAATGGATGGACAGAAGGATGGAGAAGAGAAGGAGGGAGAGAACGGATGGATGGATGGATGGATGGATGGATGGATGGATGGATGGAGGCATGGCTGTTGCTGAAGGCCAGGCTAGGAAGACAGCTGGCTAATTTCTGAAGCATGGAAACAAGGTAATTTTCTGAACAATGTCATTTCTACCCGAGAGGGAGAAAATCAGGGGGCCCAGATGGGGCCTCATGCCATCCCTATTTCTAATCAGCATGAAATTTTCATAACAATCATGATCATTAGTGAGACTTCAACCACTTTAAGCCTCCCCTATCTTCCATTTCCCAGCCTAGCTGCCCATACAACCTCCACTGAGGAGGATACTGGGGTGCAACTGCACCCAGAAACCTGGGCGAAGCAGGCAGCTCAGTCCTAGAGAGGAAAAGGATGAGATTCAGGGCTGTTCACCAAAATTAACATATATCTAACGTGTCCTGTGTGCCAAATCCTGTGCTCAGCACACCACACACATGCCCTCATTGGCCTCTGGCTGGAACCCGTAAGGCAGGGAGGCGTCTACCCAGAGCAAGGCATTAGAGACCCCCCACCCTCTTTCTACACAAAGGTCACCAGGACCCAGTCCTGTTGACCACCTTTTGCTCCAAAGGGAGAAGCATGAACAAAATAAAATGTCCTTGTAACCTAGTGAGCACCTTAGAACAGGCATAACGTTTCTATAGAAGAGCACACAGTTCTGTCAAGTTCACTATTAACCAAACCTTTTATTTCTTTTTCTTTGTAAAGAAAATGTATGATGTATCCTTGTAATGCTTCACTTGTTCTCTATTCTTATAATCTTGAAACTTAGAGGCACCAGGCACAACATGTATTTTAAATGCCAACTAGAAAAGTAGAAAAACTCCCCAAACCCCTCCCAGGAATGTTGAAACTATGATGAATTTTCTTTGTTTCAAACCTGTATTAAAGCTGTAAGAAAACCCCTTAATGGGGAAGCAGATTTGAGATTGATTATATCTCCTGTCTCCCACCGGCCAATAAAACCATTTTTCCTTCCCAGCCTAGTTCGGTGTCTCTGTCTATTCTGCAGAGCAACGAGCCCATGGACTGTTACAGTCTCCTTCAATTTGGCAGCCACGAAGGGACAGACATCCTCGTACAAATGACAGTGCTCAGTGGATTCCTGGCCCCAGAGGTAAGACATTTGCGGGCTCCAGCTCTGTGGCCACCGGAGTGTTTTACTCTGAGAGTTGGAAACGGACTCTTTTGCTTTGGGCATTTAGGACCCCTAAGGCAGTGGGCTGCAAAGGAAAGCAGGTTCTGTTCTGTGTGTTGTATGTGAGAATTGTATTGCCCTTCTCCTCAGCAGCACAATAATTCCTGCCAAAGCTGTAAGAGGCCAATTGTCACATTTGGTTTGGGGGCTTGGACTAGGAGAGGGAGCAGCCCCTGGCATAAGGAGGTTGCTGAGCTTGGCTACCTAGGCCTTGGTTTCTTGGTACTTGTTTGACTAAATTTTAACTAGAATGGGAAATAACCAGAGTTCAGAGGTAAAGGGAAAGAGCACCCCCCTAGGTTGCATTATTAAGCATTGGTAACAATTTGGGTATGAACCTATGACTAAAAAGAGAATGAGCCATCTTTGTAAAGAAGTCTGGCCTCAATATGCATCAGAGGATGAACAAAAAAAGTCCAGCCCAAGGGCCCTTGGAATGTAGCACTATTCTGCAATTAGACTTGTGCTGCAGGAGATTAAGTAAATGGGATGGAATTCCTTGTATACAGTATTCCATGGCACCAGCCCAAAATGAAAAACTTCAAAGGGAATGTTTTGGGCACAATGTATTGCTGGTTAGTCAGGCCCTGGGCTCCCAATATTCAAAAGCCAGGGAAGACAAGTGCTCACAATCTCAACCAGCTAAGGAGTCGGTTAATCAGCCTTCTGGTTCAAAGCAAGAGTTAGCTAACTGTGAAGATGGGGGAGACAAAAATCAGGAAAAAAGCCTCTTTCTGTCTCTAACCACACTGACGAGGTTTTAGATACCATCATTTCAAATACTTTTAGGCTTGGAATTGTCACAGCCCTAGTACCTACTCCACCTCCATATCAGGGGGATGGAAACGAACCTGAATTACCATTAGATCCTCCAGAAATGTCCTCTCCACTCCACACCCGTAGTGGTACAACATTTGGACAGGGTACCTCTGCTTCAGGAGGGCAGGGCATGGACCAATTTCCCCTCCTACAGTTCCTGCTGGAATAGATGAGCAAGGATAGTCGAGGGGCTATCTATACATGCACACTCTCTTGTCAACATCAGGTCTATATAATTGGAGAGACTGGGTCCCTAGTTACAGAGAGGACCCCAGAGGATGGAAAATCTTTTCCCGGAAAACCAAGCGGTACCAATAGCTGAACCCAATTGGAACCCAAACAAACAAGAGCACCAGACTAAACTAGATTGTTATAAAGCTTGCATAATTGTAGGACTCAAGAATGTAGCTCCTAAACAGAAAAATTTAAGCAAAATCCAAGAAATTGTCCAAAAAATGGATGAAAATATATCTGTATTCCTCAAGAGACTCCTCGAGGCTTATCATCAGTTCACTGACCTAGACCCAGTGTTACACAGTCTTTTATCTGTCATCTGTCAAAATTACAAAAAGTAGAGGGAGGGCTAGGATAGCCAATTTCAGCTAACTTAAATGCTAAGCTTTTAGGAGCAGTCCTGAGTAAAACCCTCCAGCAGCAGAGAGAACCAACAAAAGGTAAGACCTCTGCGGCCCCTAGAAAACCCTTGGGTGCCCAGCAATGTGCTCATTGCAAAGAAGAAGGGCACTGGAAGTGAGAACATCCTACTTTCACAAAGAAGGGAGCACTAAGCCTCCCGACTTCTCGTCCCAATGCCCACAGCTTATGGGGGGATGAAGACAGTGATATGGAATGATGGGGCGCAGGGTGTACTTTCTGCCTGTTGGGAAACAATCCTAATCACTCACAAGGAACCTCAGGTCTCTCTCCAACTAGATAAGAAATTAATAATTTTTCTGGTGGATATAGGAGCAACTTTTTCACTTCTAAATCAAAAACTCACCCATAAGGCAGTTGAGTCCATCCCAATTATTGGCGTTTCCATCCAATAGTGCCTAAAATCCACATACTCCCCAGTTTGAGAGTATTTTTTAAATCCCAAAAAGGGAAAGATTATGTTTGTAAACTAATCTATTCCTCTGGGTGTGATATCCTTTGATTGCATTAAATTCAGCTGAGCAGCATTGATAAGATTGATTTAGGGTCTTTGAATACTATAAAAGCCAACCCAAATTCTGGTTCTTTGCATCAGTTTGGCAAACTGAAACATCTCCTTATCAACATTTCAGGTGCCCATGCTTGGTTCACTGTTTTAGATTTAAAAGACACTTTTTACGGCATACCCCTAGAAAAGAAATCACAGAAACTTTTTGCTTTTGAATGGGAAGATCCTGAATAAACAACAATATTGTTGGACTGTGTTGCCACAGGGATTCAAAAACGCCCCAACTTTTTTTGGGCAAGCACTGCCCAAGGACTTACGTGGAGGACAGATCCAAGGACTTTTCCTTCAATATGCTGATGAATTACTCATTTTAGCGTTGGATGGAATCCAATTTATCACTTTCTTCCATGTAGTGCTTTTTTATGTTCTCTATAAGAAAACTTCGCTCATCCCAAAGTCACAGAGATACTCTCCCAGCTCTTCCTATAGATGCACTGTAGTTACAGCTTTCGTGTTTAGGTTTATGACCCATCTCAGTTTCTACTTAGGGGTTAATTTACCCTTTTTTTTTTTTTTCTAGCTTCTTAAGGTAAAACCTAGAATATTTTTAAAAACAGTTTATTGAGATATATTCACATACCATACAATCTATTCAAAGCGTACAATGAATGGCTGTTAGTATAATCGCAATGTCGTGCATTCATCACCACAAAACATTTTAGAACCATTTCATTACTCCAGAAAGAAAAACTCCACACCCCTTAGCAGCCACCTCTTATCGGTCCCCAGTCCTACATAACCACTAATCTAATTCCATCTTTATAAATTGATTTATATTTACATTTTATATAAATGGAATCATACAATATGCAATACTTTGTGTCTGGTTTCTTTCACTTAGCATAATGTGTGGGCTTTCTTTGCCTAATATTAATATTTAAATCTTTTATTTAGAACTATAAACTATCTTGTAAGGACTGCTTTAGTTACATCCCATAATGTTTTATGTGTATGTTTTCATCATTATTGAGTTTGAAATAGTTCCTGTTTTCACTTGTGATTTCTTCTTTGAATCATGGATTATTTAGAAGGTATTGCCCATATATGTGTTTGGTTTTCTTTTTCAGTTTTGAGTTAATTTCCAACACTTAAAAAACTGCAGATTTTATATAAAATCCTGACTTTCTGGCTTCTCCAGAAAAACAATAACTGGCAACACCAGGCCCCTCTCCCCGCGTAGCAGCCTCCGGCTGGAGCTGAGCTGCGACTGAGCCGCAGGCGCTTCCCTTAGATGAGCCCTGCTCGCTTCAGTTCACCATAGTGTTTGCTCTCCCAGGCCACACAGGTTTGCAACTCCTGGTCCAGGTTCACCCTGCATCTTGTCTGAAGAGGAGAGACTATTTCTGAGGTCGTCTTCCCTTTGTGTCAGCTCTTAGAGCCTCAGAAAGGCTTGAGAATGCCACTGCTAAGAAGAGCCCATTTCAATTCAGCAATTATTCATTGAGCCCTGCACCCAGTCAGCTAAAACAACAAAGCCCATCCTCAGCAATCATTCTGTCCACACCACAGGACATTTACATCAGGGGGCTCTTGTGAACCAACCCTGGAAAAGGAATTTTGACACTATCAGTGAAGAACTCAGCCTCTGTAGTAAGAAATGGACAAAGCCAACAGTTGACCAATGGTGGGGAAAGAGGAAGGACCTTGCTAGGATTCACATAATTCACACATGTGTACAAAATAAGTCCAAGGTGGCTGTGTAGACACAACAACCACCAATGTTGTTTCCCAAGAGGAAGGCGCACTTGTTTTTGGATGAAACATCAAAGAGTTAACAAGAAGCCAGATATCACTCAAGAACTAACTCAAGCCTGATAATATTATCAGTGAAGAAAATCCATATTGAATTGGTATCAAGCTTAGCTGCCATGACATTTTAAAGAGAGGATATTAAAATGTTGAGAACATTATCTCTGTTTTTGAGAAAAGAAACCTACAACAGGCAATATATTCATACATTGAAGAAATATTTATTAAGCACTTATTACATGCCAGGCACTGTTCTAGGCACTTGGGATATAGTGGTGAACAAAAGAGACTGAAATCTCTGCTACCCTGGTGCATCTTACATTCTAGGGCATAAAATCCAGTTGTTCAACTGCTGAAATTAACACTGTGTGGAAGCCCAAAACTGACATGGATGTTATGAAAATGCTGTATTGAAATTACCATTAAAGCCTTTTTTAGGTATCAGAACCAGGGATTGAACCCAGGACTTTGTATGTGGGAGGTGGCACTCAACCACTGAGCCACATTGGCTCCCCTGAGTTGACTCCCTTGTCTGTTTGCTCATTTGTTTTTGCCCCTTGTCTGCTCATTGTTTGTTTTCTTTAGGAGGCACTGGAAACTGAACCCAGGACCTCCTATGTGGGAGGTGGGTGCTCAACTGCTTGAGCCACATCCGCTCCCCCATTAAAGTCATTTTAAACTCTGTTATTTATTGAATGCAAAGAACATGGCACACACCGTGATGGACCCTGGTTACTTGGTGGTGCTTAGGACACACCCAGTTCCTTCCCTCATGGGGCTTCCAGTGAGGCAGGGAAGACACATTTCTCTAAAATTAAATATGAGAATAAAATAAAAATTAAATTAAACTGAAAACAGAGACACAGGGCATTCTGGGAGTTCATATAGACAGACGATATCTGACCCAGGAACGTATTCATGCAGCCTGAGATGGACCAGGAGTAGGCATTAGCCAGCTGAAGGGAGGGGCTGAGAAGGGCGGCTGTCAAGGTCCAGAGGCAGTGACAGATCCTGAGCCAGGGGTGCTGTGTGGTCCAATCCCCACCTCTGCAAGGCAGGACCTGGTGTCCTTAGGTAAGTTCTTTTCCTTCTCTGAGCTTCAGCATCATCCACCAAATACTATGAATGGCTGCTCTCTAATATCTTCTTATAGAAAGTGTAGACAAAAAGTGGGGTGAGAGCTGCTGCCAGGACCTCCTTCAAGTTCCTTCCAAGGCCAAAGAAATCCAATGGCTATGGCTAGTTGGTTTTTGACAAGGATGCTGTATTAGTCTGCCAAAGGGGTGCCGACGCAAAGTACCAGAAATCTGTTGCCTTTTATAAAGGGTATTTATTTGGGGTAAAAGCTTACAGTTACAAAGCTAAAAAGTCCAACTCAAAGTTGCTTTCTTGGGGAGTGGATGTAGCTCAAGTGGTTGAGTGCCTGCTTCCCATGTACAAGATCCCATGCTCGATCCCCAGTACCTCTGAAAAACAAACAAAAAACAAATGAAAAAACCAACTCTCATTGGAGAGCAGATGCAGCTCAGTGGTTGAGGGCCTGCTTCCCATGTACGAGGTCCTGGGTCCAATCCCTGGCAACCTCCTTAAAAAAAAAAATGGTTGCTTTCTCACCAAAGTCAATTGCCATGTGTTGAAAAAAGATGGTTTCTGATCTCTGCCTGGTCTCTCCTTCCTGGACTTCCTCTTCCTCTTAAGGTTCTGTGTGCCCAGCTTCTTCCCAATCTCAGCTGTAGGCTGGCATAGGGCTTGTCTCTCACGACTTCCTCTCTCTCGGCATAGGGCTCATGTCTTTCTGGGCTTTCTATATCAGCTACAAACTATCAGGTGAATGGCTCATCTCTCTCTGGGACCCCAGAATCAAGAAAGACAGAGCTCTCTCTCTTCTCGTGTGTCTTCTTGAGTGAGTGTCCATTTATATTGGCCCAGCCAGGAGGCGGGGACTCAACCTGAGTCATGCCCTACTGAAGTGGTTGAATCAAAGCCTTAATCTTAATAGGTAATTTAATCAAGACATCTCAGCTGAATCTGATGCAATCAAAGGGTTTCACACCCAGAGGAATAGATTAGTTTATAAACATAATCTTTCTCCTTTTGGATTTCACAAATAATCTCAAACTATCACAGATGCTAAGTACATACAATGGGGAAATAATAGTCTCTTCAACAAATGGTGCTAGGAAAACTGAATATCAATATGCAAAAGAATGAAGTTAGAACCCTATCTCATGCCATATACAAAAATCAACTCAAAGCGGATCAAGGATTTAATTATAAGAATGAAGTTATGAGACACACTGCAACATGGAACAGATTGAAAACATGCTCAGTGAAACAAGCAAGGCACATAAATACTATATGAGTCACTTATAAGAAATGACTAGAAATAGCAAATTCACAGAGATAAAAAGTAGATTAGAAGTTAATGGGTAAGAGTAGGGGGAAGGGGAGTTTTTGCTTGGAAATATAAAAATTAATTAATTAATATAAAAAAGAGAGAAAGAAACCCAGTGGTGAAATTGAGGGAGGAGGAGCATTTTCATTTTGCTTGTGAGCTTGCTCTTACCCTGGTCCTTGTAGGCAGGCCCAGAGTTGCTGCATGACATGTGGCCTATTTGCAAAGGATCTTTTTGGGATTGGAGGAACCTCTGTGAACAGCAGTTTCTCAACTTCTTTTTTCATTAGCACCCCCCAAGGAGAAAAATTAAATTGTATTATATTTCTCCCAAATGAAAGAACTCAAATACTAAGGAATAAGATTTTTTGTTGGGTAGGGTTGAACTTTGGAGAGCCATTGTAATCACAAACCCTTGTCATACCTAAGTTTTCTTGCTTCCCGCCAAGAACCAGATTTTTGTCTTTATTAGAGAAGTTGTGGGTTTACAGAACAGTCATGCATAAAACACAGGGTTCCCATACACCACCCCACCACCAGCACCTTGCATTGGTGTGGAACATTTGTTACAATTGATGTAGTGCATTTTTATAATTGTGCTGTTAATTAAAGTCCATGGTTTAACTTAGGTTTTACACTGTGTAGTGTAGTTTCATGGATTTTTAAAAAATATTTATTTATTTATTTTATACTGAATTGATCACCCCCTCCGAGATGGCTCCCTCATCTGTCTGCTTGCCGTGTCTGCTGCTGTGTCTGCTCATCTTCTTTAGGAGGCACCGGGACCAAACCAGGACCTCCCATGTAGGAGGCAGGCACCCAACTGCTTGCGCCACATCTGCTCCCCCAGATTTTTTTTTTTAAGATTTATTTTATTTATTTATTTATTTCTCCCCCCACCTCCATTCTATGTGTCCATTCACTGTGTGTTCTTCTGTGTCTGCTTGTCTTCTGTTTAGGTGGCACTGGGAACCGATCCTGGGGCCTTCCAGAGTGGGAGAGAGCTGACCAATCTCTTGCACCTCCTCAGCTCCCTGGTTTGCTGTGTCTCTTATTGTCTCTCCTCTGTGTCTCTTTTTGTTGCATCATCTTGCTGAGCCAGCTCGCTGCACGGGCCAGCACTCCGTGTGGGCCAGCTGTCCACTTGGGCCAGCTTGCCTTTACCAGGAGGCCCCGGGAATCGAACCCTTGACCTCCTATATGGTAGGCGGGAGCCCAATCACTTGAGCCACATCCGCATCCCCCCAATTTTTTTAAAAACTTTATTCTGTTACCATATATACAATGTAACACTTCCCCCTTTTAATCATATTCAGTTATATATTTTAAATGCTGTTAATTGAATTCACAATGTTGTGCTACCATCACCACCATCCATTACCAAAACATTTCCATCATTCCAAATAGGAGCCCTGTACATTTTAAGTCTTAACTTCCCATTCCCTATCCCCACCCAGTCCCCTGGTAACCTATATTCTAGATTCTGACCCTATGAGTTTGCTTATTCTAATTGTTTCAAATCAGTGAGATTATTTCACTCAACATGATGTTTTCAAGGTTTATCCATATTGTTGCATGTATCAGGACTTCATTCCTTTATACAGTTGAATAATATTCCATTGTGTGTCTATACCACATTTTATTTATCCATTAATCAGTTGGAGACACTTGGATTGCTTCCCTCTTTTAGCAATTGTGAATAACGTCACTATAAACATCAGTGTACAAATACCTTCTCTAGCCCCTGCTTTCAATTCTTTTGGCATATACCTAGTAGTGGGATTGCCAGGTCACATGGCAATTCTGAGGAACCACCAAACTGTCTTCCACAGGGCTGTACCATTTTACATTGCCACCAACAATGAATGAGTGTTCTTATTTCTCCATATCCTTTACATACCTTATTATTTTTCATTTTTTAAATAGTAGCTATTCTAATGGGTGGTTTTGATTTACATTTCACTAATAGGTAGTGATGTTGAGCATCTTTTCATGTGCTTTTTAGCTATCTGTATATCCTCTTTGGAGAAATGTCTATTCAAGTCTTTTGCCCAATTTTTAACAAGGTTGTTTGTCTTTTTATTGTTGAGTTGTAGGATTTCTTTATATATTCTGGATATTCATTATTTACCAGAAATGTGGTTTCCAAATATTTTCTCCCATTGTGTAGGTTGTCTTCTTACTTCCATGATAAAGTCCTTTGAAAAACAAAAGTTTTTTTTTTATTTTGATGAGTTCCCATTTATCTATTTTTTCTTTTGTTGCTTGTATTTTGGGTGCTAAGCTAAGAAATCATTGCCTAATACAAGGTCCTGAGGACGCTTCCCTGTGTTTTCTTCTAGGAGTTTGATAGTTCTAGCTCCTATATTTAGGTCTTTGATCCATTTTGAGTTAATTTTTGTATATGGTGTGAGGTAAGGGTCCTCATTCTTTTTTTACAAATGGATATCCAGTTTTCCAAGCACTATTTGTTGAAGAGACTATTCTTCTCCAATTGAGTAGTCTTTGTCACCTTGTCAAAAATCATGAGGTTGATTTCTGAGCTCTCAATTCTATTCCATTGGTTTATATGTCTGTCCTTGTGCCAGTACTGTGC
>JAQZBX010057677.1:0-17922 GCA_029593785.1 Cabassous unicinctus
TTTTTTTTTTTTAAAAGATTTATTTTTATTTATCCCCCCCCTTGCTGCTTGTGCTCTCTGTGTCCATTTGCTGTGCGTTTTTCTATGTCTGTTTGTCTCCCTTTGTTGTGTCATCTTGCTGTGTCAGCTCACTGCGCCGTGCAGGCTGGCTTGCCTTCACCAGGAGGCCCCAAGAATCGAACCTGGGGCCTCCCATATGGTAAACGGGAACCCAACCAATTGAGCCACAGCCGCTTCCCGTCTTTTAAGTTTTCGATCTCCCTCAGATATCTTCCCCTCAGAACCTCCAGTGGCCACTGCCTCCACATCAATGATAAAAGTTCTTCCATTACTAGAATAATAATACATGTATAGTAGGGTAACAGTAAGCCTATTCTAGTCCATTGTTTATTCCCCATCCTGAGGATTCTGGGATGGTGATGCCCACTCTGCCTCTAATTGAGAGAGGGCTTAGATCCCATGGGGCTGATGGATGGGACTAACTTGCTTGCAATTGCACACTCTCTGTTCTTTGGGATGGTGGTTGTCCATCATAATCTCCTTGTTATTTGTCCTGGGTGAGTCCAGTGAACTGGAGAGTAGGTGTTGCAACTCTGTTGAGATTCAGGGCCTGACTGGCACATGGAAAGCCCAAAGATTTGTCTCTTGGACATACACCTATCAACTCTAGTACTAACTATTGGCTCAAATATAAGGGGCAGAAGAGCCATGTTTAGGGAAACCACAACTGAGTCCAACTCTGTCACACTGGGGAGCATAATTTGAAAGTTTGGCACGGTGCCAAACTCCTGAGCTATCAGCCCTGCCTATAGTGTCTGGATGTCTCCAGAGCCCTCAGGAGTCCTGCTATTTGAGGCAATATTTACTGTTGCAGTCAATGAGATCCTGCTGAGATGTGCATAAGTGTAACCTTTGGAATGATCTCCCAACTCACTTTGAAGTCTCTTAGCCATATGAACTTCATTTGTCTTTACCCTTTCCCCCTTTTGCTCAAGGTCTTTTTCCAGTTGCACTGGTGATGGTAGTAATCCCTCGGTGCCAGGAAGGCTCATCCCCAGGAGTCATGTCCCACACTGGGGGTGGGGGTGGGGTGGGGAAGGCAAAGCGCTTATATGCTGAGTTTGGCTTAGAGAGAGGTCACATTTGAGCAACAAGGAGGCTCTCAGGAAGTAACTCCTAGGCAACCTATAATACTAGGCTAAGTTTCAATTTCAAAAGAAAAGGTTCGTAAGTACAGTCATCAACATCAAGATCCCATCAGTGGTCCATCCTCCTTCATTAGTCACTGCCCTTGTACTTAGGATTCTTGCTGTCCCATTAGAGAATGTGGCAGAACTCTCCAGGATGGGAATTGGATATTCTTTCAGTTATTGTGTGGATCTCCACCCAGTGTGACAATGCCACATGAACACTGGAACACTTTGATATGCCCCAGTTGAACCTCCTCCTCCCATGCATCCCCCATCACTGACACCCCGCATTTCCCCTGCCACAGTTGTAACCCTTCTGTGATCCAAAACTTCTTCAAAAATGAAGCCACCAAAATAACCAAATAAAATTAATAATAAAATGAAATAGTGATAGTTTTTAAAATGACAAAATACAAAAAATTAAAGAATTTGAAATAATAAAAAAATAAAAAATTTTGGTATTCTGTCTTTCATCACTGTAAGATCTCTTGTATGTACAGTGACATTTATTCCCCCAGTGTCTTATTTTTATCATTTTATTGTCAAAGAAGCTTTTATATACATAATATAGGGGAGTCCCATATACCAAACATCCTCCCCCTCTTCCCCTTTCCCCTATTAATAACATTTTACATTTGGGTGGTACATTTGTTGCAATTCATGTACAAATATTGAAGCATTGCTACTAACCATGGTCGATGATTTACATTTTGGAACATACACTTTAATAAATTTTGACGCAATTTAACATGGCCTGTATCCATCATTGCACGATCATCTAGAACAATTCCAACACCCCCAAAATGCTCCATGTTTCATCTATTCTATTTTTTATATTCATTTCTGCCACTGTAGCTCAGTTTCTTCTTAACTCTCATCTAGGTTGCAGTAGCTTCATAACCAGTTTTTCTGTCTCTAACCTTTGGCTCTCGAGGTCTGTCAGTACACAGAGTATTCATCCTAAAGTACTTTTTCATGCTAAATCCATGTTCTAAACCCTTCAGTGTTCTCTATGTAGAGGAAAAAGCTCAGACTTTTTTTGTCTCATCTTAAAGGCCTTTTGTGAGCTGCCATTTATCTTTGCAACCTCATTTTCCAGTATCCTGAATGAACCTTTATGTTCAGCCATGCCCTTGAACCAGTGATTTTTATGTTCTGCTCTGTTTTACACCTTTGAATGCCTTCTGCATTTCCTTGTCCTTGTAGACCCAAGCTAGTCAGTATTGGGATACTAACTACAGGCAGAAGTTTTGTCTTCTGCATGCAGTAATATTCTTTGCATTGATTTTTTCTTCTCTCACCTTTATATCGGCATTTTACTTTGTATTCTCTACAACGTTTAATTACTGCCTTTCCAGCATAGTTACCTATTTCTTCAAAATAAGTTTTTAAGGAAATGTCCTGCATATATTTTAGGAAATCTTGAGTGAATGAATTTAACTCTTCATCAAGATATAATTCAAATATCATAAAATTCAACCATTTTAAGTGTATAATTAAATGAATTTTAGTGTATTTATAGCGTTGTGCCCACTTCCCCATAGTCTAATTTTAGAGCATTTCCAACACCTTGTGGCTCTCCCTTCTCACTCCCCATTCTCTCCCACAACCCTAAGTAATCACACATCTACCTCTGTCTATATATAATTTGCCTTTTTGGACATTTCATATAAATGGAATCTTACAATAGGTGGTCTCTTTTGGCTTCTTTAACTGAGCATAATGTTTTGAGGTTCATTTGTATTGTAAATATAACAAGACTTTGTTCCTTTTTTATTGCTGAATAGTATTCCATTGTATGGATATAAGGAGTAAAGGAATTTTGTTTGTGTTCACTGAGAATGGTGTTGTAGAAAAGCCTGGTATATCTTTGGCATTGGATTACACTTTGTTTCCTCCCTCAAAACTTTTGCCTGTAAGTTGTCCAACAAATGCCTTAAACAGATATTTGTATTAGGATGTCAAGTTTTTCTTTTTAGCCCTACCATTTGTTTTACACTACACTTTTAAGCTGTGTTTTCCCTCTCTCCTTTGTAGGGCCATGTTCATGAGTGGACTAAGTGAAAGCAAACAAACTCATGTACACCTGAGGAATGTTGATGCGGCCACCTTACAGATAATAATAACTTATGCATACACGGGTAACTTGGCAATAAATGACAGCACTGTAGAACAGCTTTATGAAACAGCTTGCTTCCTGCAGGTAAGCAGTTTTTATACATGAATTCTAATTTTTTCTAGACACAATGATAGATTTTCCTATGATAAGCTATTTTACTCTATTTCTCCTCATGGTCTCTCTTTAAATTTTGAAAGGAATATAAAGTATTTTCCTATTTCCTTCCATGTTTTGGAATAACAGTTTGTATTTCAGAAATAGAAAGTTTCTCCAAGGGGGAAACCTTCAAACCAAAGGTTGAATTTGGGGAGTACTGTTCATGATACCTAGTAGGTACTTGATAAATTTGTGCTGAATGAGTGAATGGCACTGGCCAAATGCCAATACCTGGCTGTAACTCTGGGAACCAGAATGCAACCAGCACCTTCCTTTTTATTCTTGTACTCCTTTTCCCTATTGTACAGTGTCCTAGTGTACCTACAACTCTGGGGAATCTGGGGCTGTTTTAACTTCCTGGTACTTTAGAATCAAAGGCATTCACACCCTAAATTCCAACTTGAAAGCAGGAAATACTTACTATAAACACTGTATTCCTCTAGCTTGCAAGTTTTCATGACTTTGTTTTAAAGCCAGGATTGCTAAGAAATTGAGAAATTTCCAATAAACTTTATTACTGATTAATGTTGACACTTCCTTATTTTTTTTTCTGCCATGTTAATAGATTGTGTGTATACATGTGCATATGCCTGCCCAGATGCAAAAGAGAACTCTACCTCTTGGACTGGGTTGCCTTGGATGGCATATGTTATGATTATTGACATGACTCTTCACTATTGACCACATGAAATATTTTTTATGTGCCAGATACTATATAATGCTTTATATAGATTCTCATTTAATCTCACAGTAATCATTTTAGGTTGACAACTATTATTTCCCCAGTTTTTACAAGAAAAAAACTGAGGCTTAGACGAAGATACTTCCCTACATAGTGGCTGGCCAGTCCAAGTTTTGAATCTGAGCAACCTGACCTTGAACACTGCTAGTTAACCACTATGATGCTAAATAAGTAAAGTAGGTAGCAGTTCTGAGTCAGCTGAGCTCTATTTCCCTTCTTAGGAAAAAAAATCAATCCAGGAAACTTGGAGTGAGTGACTAAGATGAGTCATTTAAATGTAGGTGATTTATAACTCCAAGTAAATGTTTTTGTTTCTTTGATTGGTTGTCTTACTTCTAGGGAGAAGAAAGGCAAATAATAACACTACTCTTAGCCACTGTGCATGATTTCCTGGTTTTATATGTCTTCCTTGTCCAATTTGAGAAAAACAGATTTCAGTTACTTCAACAATAATCATTTTCTGTACTATGATTTCTTTAGATGTTTTCATATGGTTCTTTCAGTACATTTTTTTTTTTAAGTTTAGGAAAGAATTCATGCATGAATTTCTTTATTCCTCCCTTAAGGCTATTTGTTTTATTAAGTACATTTTGAACTGGTTCCTAAATGGACATTGAAGCAGCCCCACTGGGTAGGAAGAGGAAGTGCAAGCCTAGGCATAATCTTCGAATTTTACTATTACTGAAAGATACTATCTAGATCTGAAAATGAAAAACACAATTTAGGGATCTGATTAATATACCTATGCCTTACAAAGAAATAAAATTTGTCTCTCCTGCCCTTATTTATTTATTTATTTTTTTCATTTTAGGTAGAAGATGTGTTACAACGTTGTCGAGAATATTTAATTAAAAAAATAAATGCAGAGAATTGTGTGCGATTGCTTAGTTTTGCTGATCTCTTCAGTTGCGAGGAATTAAAACAAAGTGCTAAAAGAATGGTGGAGCACAAGTTCACTGCTGTGTATCACCAGGAAGCTTTCATGCAGCTGTCCCATGACCTACTGGTAGACATTCTCAGTAGTGACAATTTAAATGTAGAAAAGGAAGAGACAGTTCGTGAAGCTGCTATGCTGTGGCTAGAGTACAACACAGAGTCACGATCACAGTATTTGTCTTCAGTTCTTAGCCAAATCAGAATTGATGCACTTTCAGAAGTAACACAAAGAGCTTGGTTTCAAGGTCTGCCACCCAATGATAAGTCTGTGGTGGTTCAAGGTCTATATAAGTCCATGCCTAAGTTTTTCAAACCAAGACTTGGCATGACTAAAGAGGAGATGATGATTTTCATTGAAGCATCTTCAGAAAATCCTTGTAGTCTTTATTCTTCTGTCTGTTACAGTCCCCAGGCAGAAAAAGTTTACAAGCTATGCAGCCCTCCAGCTGATTTGCATAAGGTTGGAACCGTTGTAACTCCGGATAATGACATCTATATAGCGGGAGGTCAGGTTCCTCTGAAAAACACAAAAACAAATCACAGTAAAACAAGCAAACTTCAGACTGCCTTCAGAACTGTGAATTGCTTTTATTGGTTTGATGCACAGCAAAATACCTGGTTTCCAAAGACCCCGATGCTTTTTGTTCGCATAAAACCATCTTTGGTTTGCTGTGAAGGCTATATCTATGCAATCGGAGGAGATAGCGTAGGTGGAGAACTTAATCGGAGGACCGTAGAAAGATATGACACTGAGAAAGATGAGTGGACAATGGTAAGCCCCTTACCTTGTGCTTGGCAATGGAGTGCAGCAGTTGTCGTTCATGACTGCATTTATGTGATGACACTGAACCTCATGTACTGTTATTTTCCAAGGTCTGATTCATGGGTAGAAATGGCCATGAGACAGACTAGCAGGTCCTTTGCTTCAGCTGCAGCTTTTGGTGATAAAATTTTCTATATTGGAGGGTTGCATATTGCCACCAATTCTGGCATAAGACTCCCCTCCGGCACTGTAGATGGGTCTTCAGTAACTGTGGAAATTTATGATGTGAATAAAAATGAGTGGAAAATGGCAGCCAACATCCCTGCTAAGAGGTACTCTGATCCCTGTGTTAGAGCTGTTGTGATCTCTAATTCTCTGTGTGTGTTTATGCGAGAAACCCACTTAAATGAGAGAGCTAAGTATGTTACCTACCAGTATGATCTGGAACTTGACCGGTGGTCTCTGCGGCAGCATATATCTGAACGTGTGCTGTGGGACTTAGGGAGAGATTTTCGATGCACTGTGGGGAAACTTTATCCATCCTGCCTTGAAGAATCTCCATGGAAACCACCAACTTACCTTTTTTCACCTGATGGAACAGAGGAGTTTGAACTGGATGGAGAGATGGTTGCACTACCACCTGTATAGTTGTGGAGTTCAGGGAGTGCACGCCTTGTTTATGTGCTTTGTCATTTGCTTTGCTAAATGAGAGAGGCTATGAAAAGACTAAATATGAGTACATAAAAATCTATCTTTGATAAATTTTATTTTTATGCCCTACCTTAAAAATATTTGCATCAGTATAATATATATCAGTGAGTCTTACAGAAAGATATGCTTCCATAATATGAAATAGATTATCCAATAATTGAGAAACTTGTGTATCATGAGAGCTTGAGAATCTGGATTATTTTAACAGATCGTTAGCCCTGTGTATGTACAGCTCAGAAGGTTCACTTATAAAAGGTAGTTTCCTGTTCCTAGTGTGGTATATCACAAAATTGTGCTGAGTTTATTTCAGTATATGTATCTTATTCCTGTGCTTCTGTTCTGAAGTCCTGGAATACAGTTTTTTCCAGTGTAATGAATTCAGCTGCACTTAACACTAATGTCCATGATGGTATAGAAATGCTGTTTAAATCCTATACTACATAGTTGAGGAAGATCTTCCATTTTATGGTATTACACAGGAAAGCAATGACTGCAGGATCAGTCTATACTGTTAGGTGCATGTATTCTCTTTTCACTAACTTATATTTGTTTATCTAGAATAAAGTCTTCCAAACCGCTGGTCCTTTACCAGGTGTGGACTTAAGTTGCTGGGCTTGCAATAAGAATTGCTGGCCTCTCATTGTGCGGGTCTGTGTGGAGCTTTAATCAGTAAACAACTCCACTTTCTGTATTACATTAACATTGGCTCATGCATATAATTACCTGCTGCTGATGTATTTCTCCATCTTAAAGATTTAGAGTGGGTTAACCAGGTCATTACATCTTTGTTAATTTAATAACAAGCATTACTGTAGAGTGATTGTGTTTAGATATCCATTAGCTGTCAGGGTGTGTTTTTTTTTTTTAACCTGTGATTGTGTGTGTTGGGGGGGGGGTTAGGATTAGGGAGGTGAACAGTTCAGGAATTCTCTGCACTAGCTGTGCAGAAGAGCAGGTAACTAGTGCTGCTCTGGCATTAATCCCAGGAACCACTAGCAGTAGCGGGGCGCCGCCAATCTAACATGAGCACAGGTGCTTCATGACAAACATTACTAGCATGTTCAACTGCATAATGTTCTGGCACTGTATTTTGAATGACATTAATTTATTAAATAAATTGTATATATTCAGCATCTGTTTTTCTTTTGTGATGGTTATGGTACAACTATTCTTTTAGTTTTCATTTTACTGAGTCTGCTTAGCTTATTATAGGTGGTTTCTTCAGAATTTTCTTGGCCATGTGTATATATTGGACTTTCCTTTTTTATTGTCTAGTTTGAACCATACAGAATCAACAAAAACTCAAATCAATCTATTAGTTTAGGCCAGTGACTTTCAAACATGGTTGCATATCATACTCATCTGGGATGATGCCTGAGCCAGAAACTCTGGTGGACAGAACCAGCAACAGTATCTTTCAGAGCACGAGAGGTGATTCTCTTGGGCAGTTCGAGTTGAAAATAGGATTTAGGCCTTAACTATAAGAAGGATTTGATTCTAAATCAGTTTTCCTAGAGCACATCCTTATATTTACAGACTGTCTTTCCACTGCCTACTGAATGAAGTCCAAATTTCTTAGCACATTTAAGGCTCTCTATAATTTGGCTTTATTACCTTAATTTTGCATTGTTTTCCCCAAAACCTTAACTTCTAATCAGACTTTTGCTACACTTTTCTGCCTTTGCCTGCTACCTGCTCTACTCGGAGTGGTCTTTTCACCCCAATTCTGCCTGTGGCTGTCTTGCTGTATTATTCAAAATCTATTTAATGCAGATTTTAATGAAGGCTTCCTGGATGACTACTTCTTACCCTGTCCTGGAAAAAGTCCCGTCTTACATGTCAGTACCTTGTACCATCGTCTTGTTAATTCTACTGAGTATGCTTATTGGTTTTTATGCTTTTGTACCAAATGGTCAATTTTTTCAAGGGTCGGAACTTTATTTCTGTCTCTATATCCCTACAGTGTAGCATATTGTATTAATCAGCCAAAAGGGGTGCTAATGCAAAATACCAGAAATAGGTTGGTCTTTATAAAGGGTATTTATTTGGGGTAGAAGTCCACAGTTACCAGGCCATAAAGCTTAAGTTTCTTCCCTTACCAAAGTCCATTGCCATGTGTTGGAGCAAGACAGCTGCCGACACTTGCCAGGGTTCAGGCTTCTCGGGTTCCTCTCTTCCCAGGGCTGCGTTTCTCTCTGGGCTCAGCGCCTTTGTTTCCTCCACAAGGTCAGCTGTAGACTATGAGGCTCTCTAAGCTTTGCTTCTCTCCACAAGGCCAGCTGTAAACTCTCAGGCGAACTGCTTCTCTCTATCCCGGGGCCTTTTCTTCTTCCTCATGACCAAGCCCCACCGTCTGCTTGCCTCCCCAGCTTCAGCATCAAAGCGCCAACATCAGAACTACTCCCTCTGTCCTTTGCCTTGCCTTTTATATTTGATTCCCCCACCCACCAAGGAGTGGGGCTCAATGCCCTACTGACGTGGCCCAATCAAAGCCCCAGTTATAACTTAATCATGCCCAGATGAACAGATCAGTTTACAAGCATAATCTAATATAGATTTTTAGAATTCATAATTACATCAAACTGCCCAACGGCTACACATAGTTTGGTGATTAAAATTAAATGAAAGCAGGTGTACAAAGTTCCTTAGGGATTTTGAGCAAATTAAACCCAGTATCCAAATTCTTTATTCTCATCAGGTGTTCCATTAGTCACCCTTCTTCACTTAGATCTGCCATTTTAATACCTCTGCCATTCCCTTGCCAATAAACTCCTTTGCCCTAAAATCATTCTTTCATAACTGACAAAACCCGAATGTTTTATGAGTTCAACTATATCTGCCTTATCTCTGGGCTGCTGAACACTGCTACAGAAAACCAGATGACGGTACAGATTGGTGCCCACCAACCTCAACCAGATCCTTAGTAAGCCTGTCCTTTATTTTTCACAGTATGAAACCTCCAGTCTCATTAAATCTTCACTCTGGCAGAGTACTTCAGTTTCACAGAAAAAACAGAGGAAAAACTCCCTCAACTCCATCACCAAATCTATCGGTACCTGATGATTGGTTTATCCTCTACTATTCAGAAAGAGATTGGAGTATTAAAGATCTGCATAATCAGATTTTGTCCTTTCCAACCTTCTTAGCAATTTTGTTCTGTGACTCCACTAGCTCCCAAACTTGCCTGTGCACCAGAATCATGTCAGGAGCTTAAATACAGATTCCTGGGCTCTCCCCAGGAATTGCTTTAAGCAATACTCTCTAGCTGGTTCTCTTACAGACAGCTTATTCTTTGAGTGTCTTCGACTTCTTAAAAACAGAAAATTTTCCCTTCTCAATCTTTTCTCTCTTCTCCCCTTCACAAACTTCATTCCTTGCCTGAATTGTCTTCTGATGGATCACATCTCACCATTTATCACTGAACCCACTTGAAACTGGCTTCTGCCATTGTAACTCCATTGAAACTTGATCTTTGTTTTAAATTTAGAGGTTACTTTACTCATTTTGTGTGACACTACTGAACACTGCTTATTTGAAATACTCTAAATTGGACTTGTAACATATGCTTCCTGGTTTTCCTCATACCTCTTTGGTCTCTCTCTCTCTCATTAATAGCTCTAACCATCTTTGAAACATTGACCTTCCTCTACTTGTACATGCTCTAGGCAATCTTGTTCACTTAAGTGACTTTTTTGAAAAAACTTTGTATTTTGAAATTTAAAGGAACTTTAGGAAACTTAAAAATTGCTAAACTAATTCAGAACCAATACATGAAACTCCAGTATCCCCCTCCCCCATCTTCAGTGACTCTTAGGTTGCTTCTCTTCAGCCAAAGACCTGTCTCCCGAGAGCCAGGCTTGGATGTCTCAAAAGTATCTCAAATTCAAAATGTCTTAACATAAAAAAAATTAATAAAACAAAAACAAAATGTCTTAAGATATTTCCCCACCTCTTCTCTACCCAACACCTGCCTCTGGGCCAGGCTTTATCAGTAAATGGCATCACCATCCATCCAGCTGCACAAGTCAGAAACTTGGAGGTTAACTTTGACTCTTCCCTCTCCCTTACCTCCATAACTAGTCAGTCACAGGCCTTGTGGGAGTCTCAAGTATTTCTTGAATTCATCCTCACTTCTAACACATGAGTCTAGAGCCCTTGCTTGGAAAATTTAACACTTTCCTAAGTGATCTTTTTTTTAAATAACAGCCTTATTGAGCTACAACCCACATACCATACAATTCATCGATATGAAGTATACAACAATGGTTTTTAGTATATTTACAGTTCTGTGACTACCACAATCAAGTGTAGAACATTTTCATGATCCCCCAAAACAAAGCTATATTCATTGGCAGTCACTCTCCATTTCCTCCTTAAATGATCTCTATTGATAGTCTTTGCTTGATACTCTCCATCGCAACCAGATTTTTTTTTTAAATTTTATTTATTTTTATTAGAGAAGTTGAGTTTTCAAAACAGTCATGCATAATGTACAGAATTCCCATACATCACCCCTCCACCAACAGCTTACATTGTTGTGGAACATTTGTTACAGATTCTGAAAGAACATGATCAGACTATTACCACTAACTGGTCCCAGATTATCTTTTTAAAAAAATTTCATGTCATGCCATTGCTTATAACCTTTATTATTCTTGGAATAAGATCCAAGTTCCTTTGTAATTTACAAGGCCTTCAGAATATGATCTTTGCTTACTTTTCTGACCTAATTTCCTTCCTTATTGGCTTCTAAACCCACATTTTTTAGTTTCTTTAATGGGTCTCGTTCTCCCTTTCACATAGTTTTTTCTGCCTTAAAAACTCTTCCCCTTTGGTTATATCTAAGATACACCCCAATTTATGCCTGTTTTTCCTATCACTTTCAAAAATGTCTCTGTTTGGATGGGGAATTATATGGTAGGGTAACTCTGGTTTAGTTACCTTTCAGGTAACTTCCTCCAGGAGACACTTTTTAAATATTCTCTCTACTCTTGAGTTTCTTTAAATCGATTGTACCCCATATTGTGTAACCCTCATCAGACTATTGTAATTACTTGTTTTGATTGTCGTTACCACTGCTGTGAGGACAAGTGCTTGTGTATAATCTATTCATTTCTGTATCTTCAACACCTAAAAATACCTGGCATATTGTAGGTACACTACAGAATGAGACCTGTATAGGTCAGAAGGAATTTGAACTATAGTAAAATCATTTATTTAGACCAATATTTTGAAATTGTAGTAATATTGAAAAGTGCCTCTTTGACACTACAGAGAAAGGATTTGTGAAATAAGTTGACTTAAACTTTCCAACAACATATAAAAGGATAGTGCACCATGACTTATTGGTGTGTTTTTTTTGTCCATTTGTTTTGATTGCTTTTTTTTTTTTGAGGTACCAGGGGCTGGGGATTGAACCTGGGACCTTGTATGTGGGAAGCCAGGGCTCAACCACTAAGCCACATCTTCTTCCTTGAGTTGGTTTTTCCATTTGTTTTGCTTGTTGTTTTTTCAGGAGGCACCGGAAACCAAACCCGGGACCTTCCTTGTGGGAGGTGGGTGTTCAACCGTTTGAGCCACTTATTGTTAAGTGGCTTCCTGACTTATTAAGATGTCAATACTACTACCCAAAATGATTTACAGATTGAATGCAATTCCTGTCAAAATCCCAACACCCTATTTTTTTTGCAGAAATGTAAAAGCCAGTCTCTCAAATCTATATGGAATCACAAGGGGTCCTGACTAGCCAAAGCAGTATTGCAAAAGAAGAACATAGTTGGAGGTCTCACACTTCCCAATTTCAAATCTTACTGCAAAGCCATAGTAATCAAAATAGTGCAGTACTGGCATAAATATGGACATAGACCAGTGGAATAGAATCTAGCCAACTGATTTTCGACAAGAGTACCAAGTACCTTATTTGGGGAAAGAATGGTCTCTTCAACAAAGAGTGCTGGAAAAACTGGAGTCCACATGCAAAAGAATGGAATTGGACTCCTACCTCACACCATACACAAAAATTAACTCAAAATGGATAATGAACCTAAATATGAGATAAAACCATAAAACCCTTTGAAGAAAACATAGGGGGGAACCTCTTAACCTAGTATTTGGTAGTGATTTCTTAGATATGATACTAAAAGCAACAAAAGAAAAAAACTTCATCAAAATTTAAAACTTTTGTACATCAAAAGACACTATCTAGAAAGTGAAAATAGAACCTACAGAATGGGAGAAAATAATTGCTAACCATTATATCTCATAAGGGTTAAATAGCCAGAATATATAAACAAGTTTTTACAATGCAAAAACAGACAACCCAGTTAAAAACTAGCCAAAGGACTTGAATAGACCTTTTTCCAAAGAAGGTATGCAAATGACCAATAAGCACATGAAAACATGCTCAACATCATTATCCTTTAGGGGAATGTAAATAAAAACCACAATGAAATACCATTTTACATCCACTAGGATAGCTATTATTAAAAACCAGAAAATATCAAGTGTTGACGATGCGGTGATACTGGAACCCTAATACTTTTTTTTTTTTTTGAACCCTTATACTTTGTTAGTGGGATTGTAAAATGCTGCAGCCACTGTGGAAATCAGTTTGACAGTTCCCCAGTAAGTTGCACATAGAATTACTGTATGACCTGGCAATCCTGCTTCTTGGTATATACCCAAATGAATTGAAAGCAAGGACTCAAACATTTGAGATATTTGTACAACAATGTTCATGGCAGCATTATTCACAATAGCCAAAAGGTGGAAGCAACCCAAATGTGCATTAACAGAATATTATTCAGCTGTAAAAAGGAATGAAGTTCTATATATGACAAAACATGGATAAACCTTGAAGACATCATGTTGAGTGAAATAAGCCAGATACAGAAAGACAAATATATGATCTTGCTTACATGAAATACCTAGAATATTCATAGAGACAGCAGATTACAGGTTACTAGGGGACGGGGAGTGGGGGCGGTTTGAGGTTGCTGATGGGAAAGGGAAGTTATTGCTTAATGGGTATAGCGTTTCTGTTTGAGGTGATGAAAAAGTTTGGGTAATGGATGTTGTTGATGGTAGCCCAATATTGTGAATGTAATACCTCTGAATTGTATATTGAAAGTGATCAAAATGGGAAATTTTGAGTTGTATATATGTTACTATAATAAAAGCTTAAAAAATAAAATGTTTGCATAGAGCAATACACCATAAGCAAAGTAAAAAGAAATGACAAAATGGGAAACATGTTTGTGTTAATATTTCTAATACTTAAAAAGCTTTTAAAAATAAGACGACCAAGAATCCTATAGGAAAATGGGCTTGTGAAATGAACAAGGAACAGGAAAAGGAATTCAAACTCTTAACCAGATGAAAACATGGTTCATTTCATTCATGTTGAGATGCAAAAAAATTTTAAATGGCACAGATATGTCTTATATATTAAATTGGCAAAAATCCAAGTTTGACATACTGTTTGTTGGTGGGGACATAGGCATGCTCATACATGGACCTCCAAATTACCCTCTTATTACAGTGGTTGTAGGGCATTTGGCAATATCTGGTAAAATTACTGATGCATTTGCCCTTTGACTAGCAATCTCACTTCTAGGAATGTATTCTGAAGACAAACTGGCAAAAATATATTTTGAAGGTGTGCAAAGCATATTATTCCTTACAGCACTATTTGTAATAGCAAAAGACTAGAAACAACCCAAATGTCCATCAATAGGGGACTGGTTAAATAAACAATGGTAGAGCCATACAATAAATTTCTAGGATGTATTAGTAAAGAGAAAAGTGGAGAAAAGAGTGTGTATGTATGTGTGATAAAATGTAATATATATAATGTGCTTATATTTTAATAATGGAAGGGCAAATTATAAACATTAAAATATGGTTAACACAAATGTTTCACAATGCAAGGTGCTGGTGGAGGGGTGATGTATGGGAGTTCTGCATGTAATGCATGATTGTTTCGTAATCTCACAGCTTCCCTAATAAAAAAAAATTTTTAAATATGGTTAACATAAAATAGGGAGGGAACAGGATGAGAGAAATAAAAATTAGTCTTCTTTAAAAATACCTTGCTTTGTAAACTTGACTCTGGAACTATATAAATATTTCATATAATTATAAAACAAAATTAAAGACTGTACAATGACACTAATGAATCTAATGAGTATCCAGTGGGTGGCATAACTAAACAAAGAGTAACTTTTAATTATCTTTAAAAATAGAAATTTGTACATCCTTAATGAAATATGTCCTAAGGAAAATAGGATTGGAAAAATATTTTTACTGTTTCCTGATGTCATATTATTTTAGTGATAGTGTTGTTTTAATATTCTGAATATTGTGTATGTATGGCAGGTTAAATCAAATGAGGGATATTTTAATCTGTTATTACTGGAATCATTGAGAATTGGGACTCTGTATAGAAGAAAGGAGTTACAAATGTAAATAGAAGAGGTTAAGGAAAACCTTTGTGGTTCTGAGTTTGCATTGGAAGTATCTGTATGATCTCGCTCTCTCTCTCTCACTATATATATATATATTTTTTTTTTAAAGATTTATTTATTTACTCTAAACAAAACATATTTCCTTCTTTCCACTGGAGAGGCCTAGAAACAATCACCAGTACTATGACAGTGAGCATCCTAGTCCCCAGATTGTAGTCTTGAAATATTTTCTACTCCAGAAACCAAGAATTCTTGGAGACAACACTGATTCCAGATATGGGACAAGTAATACACAAAGGAGCCTAGAACATCTTATCCTACTAGATGAGCTATCAAAGACTACTGGAGTCATGTCAAAAGGACTTGGGAACCAACTACTCAACTAGAACCATTGATCAAAAAAAGAATAAATGGAGCACCAGTAAGAATTATAAGTGCAATGGGTTGGAATATACTAAATATGTTTAATTCATGAGTTCACTTCAAAAGCATACAAATAGTCACCATTAAAGGATGACAGTCAACCAGCTCACACTAAAAAATTAGTAAATAAAGAGAAAGAGTCAAGCATTTTATTCTGCCTTTTTTATACACACTGAACCATGGGGTAGCAAACTGAGGACAAGTTTATTTTTTCATACCATATTCCAGCTAATTAAGACAGCATGACAGAATTAGACTATCACTATTTCTCATCCCATAATTAACCTGGGCAATGATCATCAATGGCTGCTAACATAAAATTAAACAAGAGACAACTAGACATTATGTTGATGGAGTGACATCCTACCTATAAAATAATCTTGCCCCTTCCCCCAATCAGGTCTAATCTCATCAAATCTTTACAACTAGCTTCCAATTTATGTAAATGCAGACATTAGAAGAACATGTTAAATTACACCGAAGGGATACAATCAGCAAAATCCAGACTCTGGAAAATTATATTGGACAAATGACTCAGTTGCTTCAACAAATTGGAAAAACTATAAAGGGAAGAAGGGGGAACCTATAGTGACTTAAAAGATGTATCAACCAATGGCAATGTGTGGACTTTATTTTCATCAAACTAAGAATAAATATGTTCATAGCAGCATTATTTATAATAGCAAAAAAGTATATAAACAAAATGTGGTATATCTATACAATGGAATATTCCACCATTAGAAGGAATGCACCTTGAAAACATTATACTAAGTGAAAGAGGCTGGACACAAAAGGCCAAGTATTATAGACAAATGCATAGAGACAAAGTAGCTTAGTGGTTACCAGTGGCTGGGGGTGGGGGGAGAATGGGAAGTGCTTGCTAATGGGGATGGGGTTTCTTTTTGGGGTGATGAAAATATTTTGGAATTAGATAGTGGTGATGGTTGCATGACTCTGAATATACTATAATCTACTGAACTGTTCTTTAAAAAGGTGAATTTAATGATAGGTGAATTGGATCTCAACTAATGTGACATTTATGAGACAAATGGAAATTTCAACAGATTTGCTACTTGATAAGATGTACAATATTAAAAAAGAATCTGACTTTTAGAGATGCATTCTTAAATATTTACAGATGAAATATGATGCTGGGATTTGCTTAAAAAAAATACAGGATAGGGGAGCGGATGTGGCTCAAGCAGTTGGGTGCCCACCTCTCACATGGGAGGTCCCAGGTTTGGTTCCCAGTGCCTCCTAAAGAAGATGAGCAGACACAATGAGCAAAACTCAGCGAGCAGAAAAAATGAGCAGACAGATGAGGGAACCATCTGGGGGAGGGAGGGAATAAAAATAAAAAGTAGGATAGCTGAAAAATCATTTTGTAGCTATCAATAAGGATTGGATTAGGCGAGAATCATCAATGAATGCTTTGATGGTTCTACAGTATGCTCACAAATTCTTTGATACTTCTCCTTTCAAGAATTGAAGCTTCATTCTTCTTGAATGTGTGCTGGACTTAGTGATTCACTTCCAATGAATAGAATAATATGGTGGAAGTGACAGTGCATGACTTCCAATACTAGGTCATAAAAAGCACTTCTCTCTTCTTGCTGTCTTTCTGGGATCCCTTGCTCATAGGGAAGCCAGCCTCCGATTGTGAGGACATTCAAGCAATCCTTTGGAAAGTTCCACATGGTGAGGAACTGAAGCCTCCTGCCAACAACTGGCACTAACTTGCCAGACATGTGAATGAGCCACCTGAGAAGCAGATCCTCCAAGGCCCAGGCATGCCTTCAGGTGACTACAGCTTCTGGCTAATACCTTAAATGCAACCTCATGGGAGCCAGAACCCCCTAGCCAAGCCACTCCTGAATTCCTGACCCACAAAAACTGTCTGATATCATAAACGTTGTACAAAGTTCTGGCATAATTTATTGAGCAGCAATAGGTAATTAATATAGATGCTTAAAACTAGGGGAAATTTTTTTATGATAGGCAAGGTATTTGCATGATCCTAACATTTATCTCCCCATAGACTGCTTATTATTTACAAGGGAGAAGAAAAGAATATACAGTGATGAAATCAGGCAATACTTTTGACAGGTGATCCACATTAACATCACCAACAACAGGACATATATACATCTTATGCCTCCAGATGTGATACCTTGAGAAGGAAACATCACCTATGCAGTATTCTGGCCAGTGCATATCCTGAATCTGATCATGTGAAAACATCAAACAAACCCCAAATAAGGGACATTTTATATAAAAAGGAGAAGGAATGAAAATGTCAATATCATAAAAGACAAAAGCTATGGAAATGTTCCTGAT
The DNA here is from genome assembly GCA_029593785.1 of Cabassous unicinctus. NCBI lineage: Eukaryota > Metazoa > Chordata > Mammalia > Cingulata > Chlamyphoridae > Cabassous > Cabassous unicinctus. The sequence continues at coordinate 17,843 of JAQZBX010057677.1, forward strand.
TAAAAGAGGCTAAAGAGAATGGATGGTAGTGATGGTAGCACAATACTGTGAATAAATTATGTCACTCACTGAATTGTACA
>JAQZBX010057678.1:0-17893 GCA_029593785.1 Cabassous unicinctus
GTGAGGGTGGAGCACAGGTGAGGGTGGCAGCAGGGGTGAGGGGAGAGCACAGGTGAGGGTGGAGCACAGGTGAGGGTGGAGCACAGGTGAGGGTGGAGCACGGGTGAGGGTGGAGCACGGGTGAGGGTGCTGAGGGGGACGGGGCCGGCACACAGAGCCGCTGCTGCGCCGACACTGCCAGGCCCTCTTGCCGCCCTGCGTGTGGGTTTGTGGGTGGCTCTGGCATCCTGTGGAGCCCTTGCTTCCTCGGCGACGACAGCAGACACAACATCTGTGCCGCATTGTGGAGTGTCTGTGCCGGCTCGGACGGCTGCGATCCCAGGAGGTCCCGGCTGGTCCCCTCAGTCTCGCCTTCTCTGGCGACGCCCACAGGCGGGTGTCGGGTGCTGGGGGGCTGGGCGGGGCCCCCTCTGCGCTGAGCTCTGGGGGAGGCAGGGCTGGAGACCCCGGGTGGCGCTGGAACTGCAGGAGGGAATGTAGCCGGGCCCCCCTCGTGCTTTCTGCCGGCTTCCCGGGACCTCCTCACTTCTCAGGGTTGCAGGAGCCCTGAAAGGATCCAGAGGGCAGCAGGACCGGAGCGGCCAAGGACGGGCTCTGGCTTGGGGTGGGGCCCGGGACGCCGCAAGCCCCTGCCAGCCGCACGCTAAACAGCAGGGCTGCTCTCGGGCACATGAGTTTTCACAAATGAAATAAGTGAGGTTTAGAGGTCACTTTCCAGGAGAAGAAGGTGTGTCCCTCCCTCTCCCATCTCTCCAGCCACCTCCCATCCCTCTAAAGGACACTGAAAATGGCTTCCTGTCCCCAGGAAGTTCAGTGTGAATTACACCTGCCGACAAAAGGAACTCTCCTGGGCGGTGCTTCTCGGCAGAACTCGTGCCACACAGGGGAGATCCACAGAGAGAACAAAGTGGGCTTTGGGGGTCCCCTCCTCCAATTCCCTTATTTCGGGGCCACAGAGGGTGGGGCAGGCGCCACGGAGTGCTGGAGCCAGCCAGGTGGGGTTTGCCAGGACTGGAGCCGTGGCTGAGCTATTTACTAGTTGTGTGATCTTGGGAAAATCACTGACCTCCCAAATTCAGTTCTGCAGACTGGGAACAATAATGGCCCTGCTCGCGGCATTTCGGGGCGTGTTCAATGAGCACAGGCCTGTCCAGCGCTGAGCACGCGGCCGGCGCGGCGAAGGCTCTGCTGCTGCTGGTGCTTCAATGCCTTACTGATCACGCTATTTGCTTCTCCTACTTGTGGGTCTGTGAGTCAATTAAACGTCTATAGCCTAGAGTTGGCTAAACATGACACATGCAAGGTCTTCGTCTGATCCCCCGAGCGCTGCAGCGTCTCGTGGAAGAGATGGCTGCAGACGAGGTTGGGGCGTCGTGAGTGCAGGACCTCAGGGGACAGAGGTGCTGGCGCAGGCGGCTGGGAAGGAGCAGCCCCCTGGCAGGAGAGCCAGGCCCAGACCAGGCCTGAGGCTGGGGGAGGCGAGACATGGGGGAGGGGTCAGGGGTCTGAGGAGTGGGTGAGCTGCAGGGTCTCTGCCTGCTGGCCCTGCAGCAGTGGCTTCAGGAAGGGGGACATTGGCAAGAAGCCTGGCTGGACTCGAAGCAGGCAGGGCATGGCACGGTCCACCCATGGTGTTTGGCCACGGGAGCAGGGCAGGATGGGGCTGGTCCTGGGACACCTGGGGTAGCAGGCCCTGGGCAGGGACCCCCAGGGAGGAGCCCAGGCAGGAGCCAGGTAGGGAGCCCCAGGTAGGGAGCCCCGGTAGGAACCCAGGCAGGAGCACAGGCAGATGGCTGTGCTCAGGGGTGAGGAGCCTGGCTTGGCCACTCACTGGCCGGATGGCCCCAGGCGGCCCTGGGCTCCTCCCTTGAGGTGGGAGGAAATGCAAGCGGGTGGTTCAGGCCCGTATGCTCACTATTATTTTTGAGAATCCGTTTTTCCCTATTTAAGAGATCACAATAGCTTTTCTACTCTGGACACAAAATGAAACTGTGTGTGAAAGGCGTGTGGAGATGCACACGTGCAAGCTGGTGCTGTGGTGGGAGGCAGCTTCCCTGTGCTTTTGAGGAAGATGAGGGACGCGGAGCCTGTGTTGGCTTAGGAGAATCACATGCTGGGTTCCAAAGGGAAAAACGGTCTTAAAGCTGCATCTTTTCCCAACGGATTTGTGGAAAGAACATAAAATCCCCCATCACTGGCGTCCAGTTTAATGAAAGGGAAGAAGGGGATCCTTCAAGGACCTGCCGAGCCGACCAACAAGCTGTGGGGAGCACCTGTGGGAGCTGGGGCTCCTCTAGGTCAAAGCGAAGCTTTTAAATGGAGAGCAGGCGCCTCGCGGCGCTGTGCGGTCGCCAGCTCAGGCCACCTGAAGGCAAATGGGCGGAACGCGCGTGCACGCTCGGCCTGGCTCGGGGGGCCGCTGCCTGGACCCATCTCTGTCTGGCCCGTTGACCCCACGAAGGCCTGGAGTGTTACGCCGGCGGCGAGGATGCTTTTTATTTGGTGGGAGGGGGAGAGCGTGGCCTTCTGAGCTTCTCTTGGTGCAGCGGGATGGACGGCCGCCCCCCAGGGGTGAAATGACCTGCCTAGGCCCCTCCTGGCCCCTCCCAACAGCCTGGCGCCCTGCCGAAGTCCACCAGGGAGCCCCCGCTGCTTGTCGCTGCCTCCAAAGGCAGGCACAGGTGGAAGAGATGCTGCGGGAAAGAGGCTCTGGGTGGGCGGGGGGGGCTTCGTCCACGGGCCTCGGGGGTGGGGCGGGCGCAGGGGGCAAGGCTGCGCCCCCGACAGGAGTCCTCTGTGATTGGGGATTGTGACAGGCCTGTCTTCAGGGCTCTTGTCTAGGTGGTTGGGGGCAGCAGGTAAAGGCTCGGCTCGGAGCCGGCACGGCAGGAGCGCAAGAAATGGCGGATTCGGGGAGGCGAAGGGCCTGGAGAGCACGGACGCCACTGGGTTCTCACATCCCCTGAGCGTCCTCAAAGCCCTGGGAAGGCAAAGAACTTCCTCAGCGTTTGGAATTTGTTGTCCTGAGTGGCCGTCTTGGCTGGAGGTCTAAATAGACTGGCGATTGATGACGACGATGGTGACGACGATGAGTGCTCAGGCTGCGCCCTACTGGCTGCTCAGGAAAGCAGGGGCATTTGGGGGCCACGTCCCTAACTCAGGTCCTTTCGCGGACACCTCTCGTCAGCCCTGACTGGCACTGGTCTGAACGGCCCAGTTGGCGGCCTTTGCACTTCACCGTCATCACCTTCACGGCACAGCATCTCCGGAGGAGAAATGAGCTCTGAAAACGCTCTGCCGTGCTCCAGTCTCAGGAGTTTGCATTGGTACCTGTGAGCAGAAGTATCTCGTGGTGTAACAGGTTTTCTCCGGCTTCGTCCTCATCTTCCCCAAGTGGCAAAAGTGAGGCAGAGCCAGGGCCGGAGCAGGCAGCGTCCTGGAGATGCTCCGGCACAGGGGATGAGGCCCCTGACCCAGCTACAGGCGCCTCCAGCGTCTGGGCTGAGCCTTTCCCCGCTCTCAGTGCTCACGGAAAGGGCGACTCCACCTCCACCAGGAGCACCCACTTCTCTCTGGGCGTTTCCAAGCACAGGGCCCTGCGGCCGCCGACTCTGGGAAACAGGGCCCTCAGTCTCCCCAGCTGACAGACAAGGAAATGGAGGCTCAGGTTGAGCAGCCTGTGTACGCTTTCTCACCCCGTCCCCCAGAAGCTGGGCTTGAGTCTGCTTTTGCCTGAGTTCACTCAACAAAAGGCAACAAGCTGAGAGAGAGCTGGGGTAAGGCCGGCTTCCTTACCAACTGCTGGCTGGCGTGGAGAAGCAGACGGGCCTGGCGGGTGCGGGTGGTACAAGGCACCCGGGCAGCCTGAGAAAGGAGACGGCCCCGATCTCCTGGGAGAGGCACATGCCCTCCTTTGCCCCGGCCGGGACTGGAACCTTGGGAGCTGCAGTGATGGTGCTCCATGAAGAAATCACTTAGACCTTTGCCCTGTGTTTGGTGATAAAATAAACGTTCTGAAAAGGTCACATAGAACAGAAGTCGAACACGGCAAGGTTATCCTAGGAGAGCAGAGCAGGGCTGGCTGCCCAAGACCTCCCCGCGTGGGCTCGCCTGCCCAGAGTTATCGTGGAACCATTTGGTCTTGGGGCTGAGGCTGTGTTTTGTAGATTTGGCAAAGAAACTTGGGTCCTCCGTCATCGCTTTCACTAACCGTTGCTTGGACAGCGAAGGACGACCCAAGCGCGTTGTCCTCTGTGGAGACAGGCGGCAGGGAAGCAGCAGGCACGGCCCTCCTCCGCCCGTGTCCAGAGAGCTCTCGGCGCCCCTGCAAGGGGAGCCTCCCAGCCTCTTGCCTTTCTGGTAGATGGCAATACAGTGGCACCAAGAGCGGTTCCGTGGCTGAAGGAGGACGGGTGGGAGGTAAGAGCTTGCGCTTGCCCTTTGCTCTCCGAGTAGCTTACCCCCCGATCTTGTGTTTCCCCAAGACAGTCTCTCCCCCGTCCAGCTGTCCAGCTGTAACAGGAACCCGCCCGCCCGGTGCTTCCCTTTCAGGCTCTGTGAAAAGGGAAGCCGAGCGAGCGCCGTCCTGGAGCGCCGAGCCCGCCGTCGGACGCCCGTGCCAGCCGGTCATGGCTCAGGAGAAAGCCACAGGTCCCGGAGCAGGACTCTCGGGAGAGCTCTTTATCCAAAGCTTCGTAAACACACAAGCATCAGCCTAGGTGGAAAGCGCTCAGGAGCTTCCCAAAGCGCTCTGCGCTTCCAGAAACCTACAGCCCTTCTCACCCCTGAGCCCCGGGCGGTGGTGAGGGACTTGGGGGCGCTTTTGGGTCGTGACAGCTGCAGTCTTGGGTTTTCTGGGTTTTTTGTCTCTTCTGGTAGAAAACTTTAATCATCTTTGTATTTTGTGCAAATATGATCAGATTTGGGTAAAAAATCTAAAAAATAGGCTGACTTACTTTCCTTCCTCCAGACTGAAACTTGTACTTCCCCCAAATGGGGAAAAACAGAATATAAGAAGAGCAGTGGCATTTGGAGAGAAACCCAATGGCCGAAGGGCACTCTGGGTGTGGCGGCCGTGCCTGCAGGCAGGGCACGTGGCAGGGCCAGACCACGGAGGGGCTCCTGCGGCTGCTCCAGAACCCAAGCCGGTGCTCAAGCCTAAGAATTAGCCGCACCTTTATTGACAAAGAATCACAGAAACATCATTTTGATGTGAAACAAACACCGGAGTTCTGGTCCCATTTCTGGAGCGGTGGGAGTGGTGGGTGAGAGGGGAGGGGAGAGCAGGCGCAGAGGTTTTGGTGGTGGGAGGCACCCGGGCTGCCCCTCCTGGGCAGAGCACGGGGCCTTTTCCGTGAGCCCGTGATTGATGAGCACAGTGCTAATTTCCTTAGTTCTCACGACAACCCGTGGCAGACCTACAGGGCCAGGCTTACAGATGAGGAAACTGAGGTGCAGAGGGGCTGAGCACCAGCTGGAGAGCAGCGAGCTCGGGGTGGGGCCGGCAGTCTCCTCCTCCTCCCCCAGCTGCTGTCACAGAGCTGCCCACCCACCACGCCCCTCTCAAAGGCAGGGCCTCTGCCTCGGTTTCCCCGCTGCTACGACAAACACCACACACCGTTGGCGTAACAGCAGGAACTCTCTGTCCAGGTTTCCGAGGCTGGATGTTCAAGGTCAAGGCATTCTCCCCACGTTCTGCAGAGGGCTGAGCTGGCTGGCCACCGTCCAGGGCCTCCTGGGCGTGTGCCTCTGTGCCCTGTCGCGGGAAATCTCTCTCCGGCCCCCTGACTTCTGCTCCGTTCTCTTCGGATGCCTCCAGGAATGTAGGCTAAGACGCACTTGAGCCAGGTGGGCCACACCTTAACCTCAACATCTTCCCAAGCGGGTTCACGCCCACAGGACCATGTCTTTCGAGGGGTACAAATTCCATGTGCCACCAAACCGGGGGCAGGCAGATGACCAGTGGCCCTGTGTCCACAGGTGCCCCACGGGTCAGGGTGGGGGACGAAGGCCGAAGGTGAGCCCGCGACCTGCCCTTGGCCCTCGCAGGCGGACACAGGCACCAGGCCCCCGCTGCGTGGAGAGGAGGTGAAGGGGCAGGCGTGTGGGCGTTGGAAGGAGATGTAGACCATAACGCCGTTAGAAATCAGCAAATCGCCTTTGTTTTATGTCTTGTGTTTTTTGGGGGAATGTTTTCCATTTACACAAAACTTTGTATCATAACATTGGAGAGGTGCAATTCTGTAGAAACGATCTGGGAAAGAGCCTGGGCGGGCACCAGCCAGGGAATGCCAGGCCCTCCCCTCCAGAGGCGACCTCGAGGCGACGGCGCCCCCACTCGCGCAGAGCTGGCCCCAGGGCCGTGTGCTTTGTGGTCATTTGATCCCTTATTATTTCGTCTTTGTCCCCTTTGTGGAGCTGGGAGATGATTCAGATCTGTACCTGAGCTGCTGACCACACTCACGGAGCGGCGCTGCCTTCACCACCTCCCTCACCAGCACTTCTCTTTACCCCACACAGAAAGTCTGTGCCCACTAAGCATTGACTCCCCATTTGAATGTGGTTAAAGGGGAGAGTCTAAGCCGTGTGCGTGCTACGAGAACAGCAGAAGCCACAGGACTGCACGACACAACCGGGAACCCTGAAGCAAGCTGTGGGTCAGGGTTACTGGTCCGAGGGCACTAGCGGCGCCCCAGTTTTAACAGAGGCACCTCACACGCAAGGTGTGTGCGAGCGGGAGGGAGCTCTGTGCTTTCTGCGTGATTTTTCTGTAAACTTACAACTTCTCTAAAAAAATTTTTTTAAATGTGTGGCCACTTTTTTTAAGGAGCTGGAGCCGTCAGCCATGAGCGGAAAGCGGCTGGGAACGCCGACCCGACGAGACTGTGCAGGACAGTGACGGCACCAGCCGTGCTCTCCAAATCAGGCATTCCTTCTTCCCCAGCATGTAAGGCGGACCCCTGAGGAGCCCCGTAAACGAGACACTTCCCTCTGGGGGAAACAGGCGGGCCTCCGTGTGGGCCTCCCAGAGTGGAGCGGGTCAGCGGGGGGCTCCTGGGGCCCAGCCCCAGAAGAGCAGGAGGTGGCATGTGGGGGGGGGCTCTCCTGTGACTGCTGCCTCCCACGATGCCCTTGACGGAGAAGCCCCCTCTGCGGGCATCATCGGGGGCCGTGTCTAGACTACACAGGCCGTGCTTCTCGCCAACAACCTGCCCACAGCCTGCCTCTGAAAACCCTCAGGGAAGGCAGAGCCCTTCTCCAGGGCTCACGGTAATTCCGTTTTCTAGAAACAAGCAGGGCTTGGGGCTGGCCTTGAACAGCTTGAGTGTGGCCTGGAGGCCTGAGCTCAGCCGGGGTGGCCTTGGGTTTGGCTGGCACTCAGGCGGGGCCTGAGCCCTGCTTGGAGTGGGGCCGAGGCAGAGGGGCTGGCCCTCGGGGGCAGGGGGCTTCGAGTTGGAAGGCAGATCTGGAAATGGGCATTTTTGCTACAGGGATTTTCGTGACCCCTCTGGTTTACTGGAGTCAAAATGAGGCGGAAACGGTGAAGAAGAAAGGCAGCGGCTTTGCTGGGATCCCACTGCAGATGACTGTAAGCACACCTTCGGAGGGTTGTTTTTTTTTGTTGTTTTTTTGGCTTTACAGTGGGATTTATTAGCGTTAGGAGGGTTGTTTTTTATCATCTGAGGTCTGTGCATTTCTCAGGCTCCTTGAAGTGGTGGGGAGACAGGCAAGCGTCCTGCGCCCGGGAGAACACAGGTGGTAAGCAGGTGCCAAACAGGTGAGCATGCATTACGGCAGCAGGCTGTGCAGCAGGGCCGTCGTGCACGGCGTGGCGTGGGAAGACCTCCCTGAGCACGTCCACACAACTTGAGAAGAACACAGTTTTCCAAGGTGTGTGCAAACATCATTCACGGATGATGAAACTTTGTTTGTGGTCCGTTCTATAAAAAGTTTGACAATAGACTTTTTATTAGCAAAGCAAGATCTCACTGAGGCAGGTCAGCCAAGGAAATGAGAAGACGACAGCCACAGCATGGCCGACAGACAGCACGGCTGCAAGACCTCGCTGGGACCTTGACTTTAACCTTGAGGTCCCGGTTTCTCTTTCCAGGACCTCCCCTTGGCCCTAGATGTTCCAAACAGGCTTCACCATTGGCCCCCACCATTGGTGGGGTAATCAATAACAGCTGGGGCCCCTCCCCTTAGCATTAGCAAGGGGGGAATAATTAACAGTTTAAAAGGTAATCACACCAGGCAAGGCTTGCTCTCTCTGCCTGGAGGAGCCCACACCAGATCTTGGTGTGTTTTTCTACCTTTCTCTTCCATTCCTCAGCAAGCTCTGTTCCCTCCCCCATTTCCCAAATAAATTCTTTTTACTGGCCTAACTAAACTGGCGTGTTCATAAGTTCATTTATGCATCATAGCCAAGAACCTGGAGGAATCCAACACTTACTTGTCTTCATCTCGGGAGAAATCGGACTTAGTCCTGCAACCTCGCTCGGAATATACATTTTGTCCTGTAGGTGCCTGGATGACAAGCTTTGGATTTGAATTCCTTAAGGACATTCACAGCTGACCTCTGTGATCTGGGCTTGTGTCTCAGGAGGGCAGAACGGCGTCGAGGACGAGCCCACCACCAACTTCACTTCTGTGCCTCAGTTTCCTTATCTGTAAATTGGGGGTGATAAAATCTGCTTCAGAGTTGTGAGGACTAGAGAAACACCTGGTAGGAAGTGTGCCGCGCACTGCCTTGGGCACGCACCTGCTGCTGCCTGGGCCCGTGTCCTCTCCAGGCTTCCCACTTGCTTCAGAACACGAATGCGAATGCTTCTTCCTGGCCGTCTGGAGAGGCTTTTTGTGCTACCAGAAAGGAAGGAGCGGGATAAGCGTCAAAGCTCCTGGGGCGAGGCGCAGGAGATAAAGTTTTCCGCGTGGATCTGTCAGCTCTTCCGAGGGCTCCTCTCAGCCAGACCAGCCCCTGGATTCCCTGGAGTCTCTGTGAACAGGAATCTGCGAACACTCGTCGCCTCCAGGGGAAACACGGCGTTGGTTTCCTGTGAGCCTCTGGTCAACATTTCATCAAGGGATCGGCACATAACCTTGTTTTGGGCACGTCTCTGTTTAAGACGGCTGCCCTCTCCCCAGGAAGCCCTTTTCCACCAGCCTTTTAGAAACGACCCCCATTGAACCCAACTCAGGAGCAATGTCATGGCCTTCAGAATATCTTAGCACATCACTTAAACAAAGCCTATGAATGCTAATTCACCCGCGTTGCATTGGGGGGTCAGGTAATTGACTCATTAGCATTAAAGTCTCATAGCCAATGCCTGAACAATGCCAGCAGCTGCATAGCCAATGCCTGAACAAAGCTCATCCGACACGGGACACACGCATTCCACAGCCGCCTGCACTTGGGAGCGCTGGGCGCCACTTTAGCACCAGACCCGGGAGCCATTCCAGAGAGCAGGCCTGGGACCGTGCAGGTTCCCGGGGACAGGCCGGAGTTCTTCAGAGCCCCGCTAGCGTCTCACCCCTCAGCTTTTCTCAATGTTTTTGATTAGTCTATTGTTTGTCCCAGTGTTATCAACCACCTCATGGTGAAATATTCAACAAATGCCCCCTCTGGAGAAGCTTTCAGCACTGGGGAGTCAAATGCAGACAAACCTTTGCAGTGGGGTGCCCCAGGGAGCCCCAGAGGGCGGCTTTGACGTGCTCCAGCCCCGCTCCGCTGCTCCAGCACGGGAAGCTCGGGCTGACGTTTTTCCAGGCCACCCCAGAGGTGGGGCCTGGTGATGGGATGAGGATGGGCTAAACTGCCGTAAATCCCGCTGTTCTTACCTAGATTCAGCTGTTGTTGTTTTTAATCTTTTTCAAGAAATGCACGCTGGGTTGATCAATCTTTTGGTTAATTTTGATGCCTGAAAAAGTTGATTCTATTTTTTTTTTAGGAGGCACTGGGGATTGAACCCGGGACCTCGTACATGTGACACAGGCGCTCAGTCACTGAGCCCCGCCCACTCCCGATTCTGTCTACTTTTCCAGTTTGTTTCATTAATTTTATGGAGGGTGAACTTTTGGAGGCCTTGACTCCACCGTTTTCGATGACGTCACCATGGTCTTTTCATTGGAAACATCTATTTTATTTACATTTTATAGAATTACTTCCATCTTATTATTTGTTTTCTATTGTCTCACCTGATTTATGTTTATTTTCCTTTCTTGCCTTCTTTTGTATTAATCAAATACCTTTATTATTTAATAATCATTCAATTCCCTTTTCCATTAGCTCGTTAGTTACATTCTCTTGGCCTACTGCTCTCTAATGTCAAAGAGGATTTCTGGCACTTCTCAGGCGATATGAGCTCAGAGCACGTTTAACCCCCTCTAATGTCTTTTGTGCTGTTATGGGTCATTAATTTGAATGCTATGTGTATTTCAGATGCTATAAGTTACTATTACTGTTTGTACCATCAATATTTGTAAACATGTACCCATATGTAGGCCCTTCTTCTTCTTCTTTTCTTCCTTTGCTTCTGAGTTTGCTATGGGGTCCTTTGTCTTGTAAGAAAGAATTCTCTTTAGAATTTTATTCATTGTGTGTTTTCTCTTGGTGGATACTCAAAATTTTCTTGTGGCGGGGTCTGACAGTGGCTTTATTTTCTTTCCGTTTTGAAAGATATTTTCACTTGGTATAGAATTCTCAGTTGTAAGTTATTTTCTTTCAATACTTAAGAGATACAATTTCATTGTTTTTGGCTTCTATTGTTCCCATTGAAAACTCAGAAAAGCAGCTCTTTTTAAGATGATATGTTTTCTCCCTCCAGCTGTTTTCAGGATCAATTTTGTGTCTTTGGTTTTCTAAAATTTTACTAAGCATAGTACAGAAGATGCAGCCAATGCTCCATCCACATTCCCTTGCATCTGTTCACTATTCTGGAATAAGTAAATGATTTGCTCGAGACCATAGCAAGGAAACACTGAATGATAAAAAATTGCAACTTTTAATGACTAACAAGTTTGAAGTAGCGGTAATGATGTTTATTTCCATATGAACCCTAAATCCTTTTGTTCCAGAGAGGTTATGAGCCAAGCTCGGTTCCCTGCAAATAACCGGTGCTCAGTAAATGCTTCAATGAACGCATGGGAGCGCGGATGAAATCCGAGATCAGGCCCGAGTGAGGCGAAGCCGGCTGTAGCTGCTGAGCTGACAGCGTCTGGTTTTTGAACAGGTCCCTGGCACTCCAGGGGCCGCTTTCTTCGGGCCATTCTTTACCTGTAACAGGTGGGCATTGATGTGGACCGCCTCGGGTCCTCCAGCTCTACGGGTCCGTGAAACGTCTGGAAATAAACCCTCTCTCTGCACAGAGCTCCGACGCCTCCCTGGTGGCGTCTCAGCTGGTCCCAAGGCTTCCAAGGAGGACAGGCTGCCTACTTCCCAAGGTTTTCTTCTCACTGCGGCGCAGGCGCCGAGGGGGTGGGCTGCGCGCCCCGCCCCCAGTGGGGTGAGACACGTCCTTGCCGGCTGTGCAGCTGCAGCCGCCTCACCCTGCTGCCTCTGTGCCTCTGCACGTGCCCCCGGAGCCTGCAGGCCTGGCACGTGGTGCTCGGTGAGTCAGAGTGGAGGGGTGTTTACGTGGAGGGTGGGAAAGAGACGGTTGTTAAAACGAAGGGAACCAGAGCTGCTCATACCCCTCCTTGCGCCCCAGCTGCCAACCTGCAGGGAGCTGACGGGGTGAGAGGAGGGTGCGCTCCTGCCTTCCTCTGGGCCCTGGCTCTGGACACCGAGTCGCTCGTGCTCAGAAGGCAAGCGGGTTCCCACGCGAGAGGCAGGGCTCTGGTTTGGGGTGGTGCGCGTGGGTGACTGGTGGGCGGAGGGCTCGGGCCGGGGCTCACTTGGGCTCTCGTCTGCTCGCTCAGCGGCGCTCACGTGGCCTCTGATCCTCGGCTCCAGGCCCCCGGCAGCCTGTGAGGCCCTGACCGCCCCGAGTGGGTGACCCTGTGGCGGCCCAGCACTCAGCTTTCAGGCAGGCTGGCCTTTCGCTGGGAGCCTGCCCCTGCACTGGCCCCGCCTCCCTTGCGCCTGCTGCATTTTGGGGAGAAGACGTGTTTTCCAGGCTTGTGTCCCCGTGGGCTGGGCGGTCCTGGTGGCTTCCTCCTGGGTAAGCCAGTGGAACGAGCCCCATCCGTAGGAGCGCAGCAGCCGGCAGGCGTGGAGCTCCGGGACCCTGGGCTCAGGTCTGCACTCCACGCGGAGCCCCTCTCGGCCTCACTTCTCCATCTGCATCCTGGGTCTGAAGGTTTCCCGTGGACAGTGAGGCGGCACGTGCCAGCAGCGGCTGAGTTCCCAACACAAGCGCTGGTGCCTTTCGACACTTCACGAAACTGCGGATTTGCTACTTCTGACTAAGAAGGAGCTTCTGGCCACCTCGGCAAAGCTCCTCGGGGAGCTGCTGCGGGTCTTCGGGGAGGATGGAGGCCTCCTCGCCGAGTCATGGCTGCCGCGTCACGGCCGCCCTTTGCCAAAGGAGGAAAAAAGTCATTTAGGGACGATGTTGGGGAAAACCCCTTTTGTAGCTCACAGCCCGCAAAACCGTGGCCGCTTTTGACGATTGTTATTCCACTTTAGAACTCCGAGAGGTAGTGGCAAAGCAGAGTCAGAGAGCGCCGTCTTCACGCCAGCTCTCTATTTCTGTGAAGAGTCACTTTGGCCTTCATCAGATGGTGAAAGGAACAGCACAACCCATTAGGAATTATTATTTTCCCACATTAATCAAACACTTTTCATTCTATGTTCATATGTGGTTCTCCCCCTCTTTTTTAGGGACCCCCAGGACGGTTAGTTTTGTTTGAAGCGGATGGGCTTGATCCACCATGGTGGGGAGTGGCAGGGCCTTCGGGCTTTGGTTCCAACTAGACAGCATCCCGGGATCCCATCTGGTGCTGTTTCCTGTTTTCTAGTTTATGTCAAGTGTTCCCAGAACCTGGAAAACCAAGCGCCCGCCGATAGGGCTGTGGTGAAGGCCAGACAGCACCGTTCCCTTGTGCTTCCGTCTCAGTGCCCTGTAAGGAGCTGCCACAGCCTCGTGACTTAAATCGTAAATGTGCCCCCCGAGTCCTGCGCATCGGGGGGTCGACAGGGTCTCGGGGGTCTGAGGCCACGGTGCCAGGCTCCCTCCCAGGCTCCGCTGGTTCTCGGCGGCGCTCAGGTCCTGCGGTCGGACGTCTGAGTCCCCGATTTCTCGCTGGCGATGAAACGAGGGCCGTCCAGCTTCCCCGCGGCCGGCGACGGTGCTCAGGTCCTGCCCAGGTCATGCTCGGACGGCCTCGCCCGGCCCCCGCGGTTTTGGGGTGCACGTGGTGAGGTGGCGCTCTTCCCTGCCAGCTGAGGGCAGCCTCGTTCCCGCCGCCATTTCTCCTGCTGCTCCACGCCTGGGGCGTGGGACGCGGACGTCTTGGGCAGGATCCTGGCTTCCTCGCTGCGCGCCCACCTCCCACGCCGGTGACGTAAGGAAGTGGGGGTGTCACCCCCGCGGGGCCCGCGAGCCGAGGGCGCAGGCGGCGTGGGGCGTGGGCTGGGAGCTCGTCTTCCTGCCCCCTCCCCAGCCCGCGTGTCCTTGCAGCCCCGCACGCGCTGCTGGCCCCGCCCTCCGTCCTCTGGTGTCCCCTTCCAGGACGAGGGGAGGTGACGGCACGTTTGCCCAAGGCAGGCCCTGGGCGGGCGCCTTGTCGGTGTGACTCACTCCGCAGGCCGATTGCTCGGCCCACGATTGCGCCTGTGAAGGCGTGAAAGCCGAGGCTCTCAGGGCTCGGCAACAGCAGGGGTCCCTGGGAAGGTGCCGGGCCAACTTCCAGAATCTCGGGTCTGGGGGGAGCAGACGCCGGCACCCCGGGGCCTCAAAGCAGCCCTGGCAGCCTGGCTGGAACGTTCCCATCCAGCTGCCTTCCCAGGAGAGGGAGTGCCACGCTGACCGCGCGGGCGGGCGCGTCTCAGGCCCCGGAAGCCACGGCCAGGGAGCGGGGCCACGGAGCACAGGCCTGGCCGTGGATTGCGCGGCCCCTGCAGGGTGAGGCGACGGCAAAGGGGAGCAGCCTCGGCAAGGGCCGTCCACGGCGCCCAGGAAGTCGGGGGCTGCCAGCTCCCTGCGGTTCGAGAGCCTCCTCGGCACCTGGAGGCCGTGGCCCCGAAGAGGAAGGTGGGGCCACTAAGTTTCTTGTGCACTGGCCGGCAGGCTGTTTCTGAACCTTTCCCTCCGGCCTCCCGGGGCACTGGGTGTGGAGGTGGCGAGGTGCATGGAGCTGGGGTCCAAGCCCAGCCTCCAGCCGGCTGCACCCCAGGCTTCCTGAGGGCCCCCACTGCCTGGGAGGCACGTGCCAGAGGCTCAGCTGGCAGCAATGTGTGTGGAAGCTCCGTGGACACACACACGTGCACACACACACACATACACGCACATGCGTGCCCACACACGCACACATACACACATGCCCACACACATATGCACGCACATGCACACACATACATGCACGCACATGCCCACACATATGCACACGCGTGCCCACACACGCACACACACACACACACGTGTGCCGGGAGGCCTGGTTAAAAACATGACTCCTCTGGGGAGACGGACCCTGGAGGCTGGCAGTGCTGAGCCTACAAAGCCGTCTGTTTCAGGGAGACACCAGTTGCACCCCTACTGTCCGCTCGGGGTGGGCACTCTCCTTCGGAAGCCCCCGAGCCCTGCGCTGCGTCCCCTGGCACCCGTGAGCCCAGGGAGGCGAGGAAGGTGGCGGGTCCAGCTCGGGGCTTGCGGGTTGGACGTGGTGGGGCCGAGGCAGAGCCGCCCCGGCAGGTGCCTCAGGAGGGGCTCAAAGGACTTAGACAGAAACAGACCGAGGCTGGGGAGGCGCCTCGCAGGCTTTGCAGCGCGTCACTCGAGCCTGTGGGTTTCCTGGGCGGCTTCAGAAATGGTGGTTAAGTGCAGTAGCTCCCCCGCGTCACGGGCGTCTCTCCGACGGTCCCTGCTCCGTCTCTTCTGCACAGCTCTGCAGGCACCTCGGAGCCGAGCGCGTCCTGCCAGGCCCAGGGGCTCGGGCCCCAGGGGGGTGGTTTGGGGGTGAGCCTTGGCCTCCGGTTTCTAACGTGTTGATGGGTCCTTGCTGCAGCCTGGGAAGGCGGTGGCGCCTTCTTGCCTGAGAGAGCGCTGTGGCCTCAACGCAGTGGGCTCCAGAGAATCCACACTTAGAACTCACCGCAGAGCGTGCCATCCAAAAAGGGAGACAGGCACGGCCGTTTTCAGCGTAACGATTTGAAAGCAATGCAGCGCAATTTAACTCTTCGCTACTGATTACTCCTAAGATGTTAATTCACACAATGACGCTCGTTTTTTCTACCAGCGTCTATCACACCTGAATTCCTCTCTCCCTACCCAGGTGGCCTGGAGCGACACCCCTCTCGAAGCCCTTAGTCTTAGCCCACTCCTGTGGGTGCAGCCCTTGTGAATAGGGTAGTTGGGGGTGGCCCCGCTGACTCAGGATGGAGAATCCCATTCCTGGAGCCTTTAAGAGAGTGACAGACACACACACAGAGCCACAGGGGAGCAGCCAGAAGCTGGAAGCCAAGGGAAGCCGGAAGAGGCCGCCACGTGCATCGCCACGTGAGCGAAAAGCCAAAGACCAAGCATGGCCGGAGCCAGGCGCGGAGGCCACAGCCTTCCGGAAGGGAGCATCGCCCTTTTGGTGACTTCTCCAGCCTCCAAACCGCGAGCCAGTCAATCCCTGTTGTTTAGGGCAGCCCACTGCATGGCATTCGCTTTAGCACCCAGGAAACTGAAGCTCTGTCGATCTGAACAAGAAATCTTACTTTTACTTCCCCTTCCACCATCACTTTTCATTTTGAGATTGTCTTGAATGATCATGAAGATTATTGTTCAAGTTTTTCTTACAAGCAATACCTATTTAGATATAACTATACATTTTACTTTTTTTTTTACTGCCTTTAAAAAATTCACTGTCTCTTGGAGACTGTGACCCTTTTGGGTCATGTTACCTTTTTCTAAAGTAAATCCTCTAGTGAGGCTTCCAGGGAAGGGACATGAATAGTCAGCTTTCTCTGTGAGTCAGGCGTTGCTGCATCAATGTCCTGTAACAGTTGCCCACTGTGACTTAGAGTGGTGAGTGTCTCTTTCGCTCGCTCGTAGGCCGGTGGAGTCCAGCGGCTTCTGGTCAGTGTTTACTGAGCCTGGTCCGGGCTGTGAGCAGGGCATGCTCGTCTCTCGGCGCATCACGGGAGCTCACGAGGCCAAGCCGAGCACCAGCCACGTGCCAAGCGTTTGCTCACCTCTCCTTGCCCAGCCCAAAGCTGATCTCTGCTGGGAGGAACTTCAAAGTCCCCCTGCCGGGGAAGGAGCCAGGAAGTGGGACAGTGATAGGACTCGCCTCCACGTAACAGAAAGCGCTGTGCCCCTCCTCACCGGGGATGATGGTTTGGTTGGCACAGGGTTCTGTGTTCCTTTGTGTTGATAAATCCCATCTTCTCTTAGACCTGGAGATTTTACTTGAGCCCTTTTTATTATTATTTTTACTTTTACCTTGAATTTTAAAAATTTCTCCTTGTGTAAGAAACATGGTAAAATCAGTTGATATTAAACCTATTATGTTTAAGTGCTCTTCTGTTTCCTCTTCTTTTTCTTGACTTTTTCGTGATACTTACACGTTTGATGCTTCTCTTTCCTAATGATTGTTCTCTTTAAATACCTGTTTTGTGGACGTGCCTTCCAGGGTGCACTGGAGATGGCCGCATGCCGTTTCGTCTTCAGCGCTGTCCAGGGACAGGCTCTGTGGTCATAGCTGCTGCCACTCACCTGCCCTCACGTCTCGTGGAGCCCCCTCAGCAGCTCGTTCTGCACACACACTCACACACTCACACACGGCCAGATGCAGAAGCTGCTGCCCAGAATCATTGCTCGGCTGCGCCAGGCCACGTCTGCCACAGGGGTCCATGGACACAATGGCTCCTGAGACCTGACCTCTCCAAACTTGTGTTGCTCTTCCCAGGCCAGGGCAAGAGACAGAGCTGAGCGTGAGAAGGGAAGTGGGACCTGGAGATGATGTAATTTTCTGCGTGGTTTGGTGGGAAGGTGGGAAAGGGAAGCTTCAGCACAATTATATACTCATCTGGCAGTTTTGGGGTAATTACCTCTGTGTTTGGAGGGGGTGCTGAATCATCCGGGTAACTGTTTGTGTCGTGCGTCAGAGGGAGACGGAGGACAGAGAAGGCAGGGCGATCTGTCTAGTCTTTCTATGTCTGCTGCTAATAAAGATTTAGTTACCTTCGCAAAAGGACGTTAGGGAATTGGGGTATACGATTATTTTAGGGGCTCATTTTCAGTCCAAACAAGTGAGTTTTGAAGTATTTGGTCATTCTTTTATTTTTGTCCTGCTAAGTAACACAAGTCCATGGGCCAGCCGGGCCTACGTCTAGAGCTCACGGCGCGGCCTCCCAGGCTAACGTCTCAGTGGTTGAAGGTCCCAGCTCTGCACCCCATAATCAAACACCTGGGTCCAGGAGAGGCGTGGCCTGAATTTTGCATATGACGTTGCCCAATGCATGGTCATCGCTAAGTATAGTTGGATTCAACTTCCAATAAAGTTCAACTGCGAAGCCCCTTTTCCTTCCATATTATTTTCCAGTAGAAGAGCTATAATTAAGTTGCCCATTGCATTGTCAGATTTTATTTTGGGTTAAAAAGTCTCATGTTTGATTTTGGCACCAAAACCATTTCTTTTGGAAAGTGTTATATAATATCTTTTCAGTGATTTTCTTATAAAGTAAATAATAGAAAAAGTATTTTCACTTTTGTGTGTCCTATCCAACAAGAACGTGTCATGGGCTTAA